>DF357939.1:167010-182555 GCA_000787875.1 Solanum virginianum | reverse complement strand
AGTATGCGTGTTATACGATCGAGCACACGTAGAATCCCACATCATTTTTTAAATTAGGGCACTTTTACATTTTTGAAAAATTTCAAAGAATGTTCTTCATATTTGCTCACAAAATGAGCACCAAATTCATGTCACATAGATGAAATTTAACTTGAAAATTTGACTACAAATTTACCAACATGAACCCAACAAGTCTAAACCACAATTTTGAATTAATTTCAAAAATTCTCAAAATTCATTAATTGGTCTTCAAGCTTTTTCTAACTTTATCAATGGAGTTTTTAACTTTTCAATATCCGTCAATCACCCTTCATAAAACACATACCTACATCTCTTCTTTGAAGTCAACTAACACAAATAATGATTTTAATATTTTTAAACTAAAAAATTTAAAATTTTAAAGCATTAACAGTGGGAGTAGAACGAAGTGGTTAGACGGGGAAGGCGGGCGGGGGGAGGGATTGATTTGCAGCAAAAGAGAAGTGTGTGTTGAGAAAGGAGAGAGTGGGTGTGGTGAATGAAATTCCAAGAAGAAGAAGAGAGAGGGTTGGGGCGGAGAAGAGGGGGTGGGGAGAGATTGTTGAGGAAGATATGATTTTTGATATTTTTAAAAATTGATTATTAATTTTTTTAAAAATATTTTATAATGAAAACATCGTGTCTACTTGCCTTTAAATGCGTGAAATCACGTACTTTTATAACTCAACAATATTAATGCCACATAAGTTCGGTCAATGATTAGAAGAGTTTATAATATTGTGTTCATATGAGTTTAAGAGTTCAATTGGTAAAGTGACAAATAGAATGGTCCAACATCAACATTAGGTTTTGACGTAAAACAAACAAACAAAAAAACTTACTATCAACATAAATATATACTTTCTCCGTTCTATTTTATGTGACATTTTTTTTTTGATCTGTCCCAACGAATGTCATCTTACTTTAATTGGAAATACTTTGCCTTTAAAATTCTCTTTTTATTCTTAATGAAATGATTCTCAACCGCACAAATATCAAAGAATGATTTTAGACCATAGGTTTTAAAAGTCTTCCTTTTTTTCTTAAACGCCGTGCCAAGTCAAATAGTGCCACATAAAATGGAACGAGAGGACTAATTTATTTTAAATTAAAAATTATTTTAGTTAATATCACTTAAAATTTTAAAGACTAATAATATTTATTTTTATACATTTGTATCTCACACAAATACATACTTTTGTTTATATAAATTTTTAAAATGATTTAATTAACATTATTTTAAAAAATAAATATTCAGCAATTATTTTAGAGTAGAAAACAAAAAAAAAAAACAAAAACTTGCCGAGGTTTTATAAGGCGGGAAAATCCTGGACTGGTGTGAGAGAGTGTTGGGAGATGGCGGGTTGGTCATACCCAGATGCTTCTCTGGAAGATTTGGTGAAAATGGTGAAAGGGTTCATAGATATCACCATTCTTGCTTCTGGGTATCAATCATCTGGTCGTCTTGCCCACTGGGATTCCAATAACATCAAGAAAGCGCTTCAATGGGCTCTCCTTCTACAGGATGTCAGTCACTCTTCCCCTGCTTTTATTATACTCTCCACATAAAGTTAACACAATCTCTGGATCTTACCTTACCCATTTTGTTTTCGGGTAGGGGGGAGACAGTCTGTCACTTGCAGTTTGTTTCCATGAAAAAATATAGATGTGTTTTTTTGATGCTAATGTTTGATCCCCTGTCACGATTGCTTAATTTTTTTCCAATTTTAGTGGAAACTTTGATGTGTTAGGTTCTCCATTGAAATTTCTATGTTTTTGCTTGCTTTCATTTGAGGATAAATCTGTGGCTTATTCTGCCTTTACGTACAGGTGATGAGGGACTTAAGTAGCTCAGATGACTACAGAGAATCTTTGGAGGAGTTTGATGCAGCTTTATGTGAAATGACTTCTAATCCATATCTTCCCAAGGTAGTGGATTTGTTGTAACATGTCCCTGATAAATTATTTAAGTACTAGTTTGGTTTTTTATGCTTTCTGTATCTCAACTTTTATCGGTTTCGATTGTTTCCGACTGCAACTTAAAGAATTCTAAAAAGAGGGAAGGTTCCCTCCTGTTAATATTTTGAACAGGGTCTAGCCCATATCTCCTCTAAGGTCCTTAGCAAAGCGAGTGAATTCATGCTAGAACATCTCATCAGTGTCTTTCCAATGAGAGATGAACACCTCAAAGCTTTATTGACTGCAAGTGTTGAGATGGATTATATCATGCGCCAGAAGACAGATGGTAGATCTCTCAATGACATTTTTGAAACCTTGATGTGTAATACATCTAAAAATGCTATTCCTAATGAGGAAAAAGTTCCAAGGGAGGAATCTCTAAACTCATTGCCAAATTCTTCTCCTAGTGGACAAGCTGATGATTCAATCAGATGTGGGTTTTCTTTCTTCACTGCACAAGCGCTTGAAAGGAGGCAACTGTCAGTTTCATTCATATCTTCAGCAGAGACAGGGCTGAACATTTTGTCTAGTTGCTTAAGAGATCTATATGTGAGGGAGGGTGACAACGCCTTAAGTGTACAAATGAAGCAGACAGCAAATTTCATGTAAGTGATGTAGACACTCTGTATATTTAATGAACATGAAGGCCATTTTTCAGGTCTGCATTTAGTGCATCAGCTTAATGAACATGAAGGCCATTTTTCAGGTCTGCATTTAGTGCATCAGCTTTATGAATTCACTTGCATGAAAAAAAGAAGTTTATCAGCTTTATGAATTTGATTAGCATGTGTGTTCCAAAATAATTTAAAAGCCATATGTTGTAGCTTCTTCTTCATCATGGCATGCACTGGAGTAGTTTCTTATTTTGTTGAGTATGTATTATCTGGAAATTTCACATAAACGATGCAGACAATCTGTCTATTTAATTAACATAAAGACCATATTTTGGTCGGCAATTGGTGTATCAGCTTCATGAATTCTATATGCATATATGCCTTTTCAAAGAAATTAAAAGCAGAATGTGTGAGCTTCTTCTGCATCATGGCAAGGGTTGAAGTAGTTTCTTCTATTGTTTGGGTTTTCTGTCTTAAAATATAACAATTTTCAAACCTCAAATTTAAAGTAACATAAGAAACCATTCTGCACCTTACCACTTATCATGAAAAGGAGCGTGTTGCTTGCATCGTATAAACCAGCCAAATTCCATATGAGGAAAAATCATCATAGCACTTCTGACCCTTGGCCAAAAAACACTTATTGCTTAGTCCACTGGTGTCTGCATTCACAACTATCTGCAGTACCTTTGGAATAGTAACTCGTAAATGGTGATTTAAATTCAATAAGCTGTCTATCAATATTTCATGGCTTCTAAAATTATCTCATTCTAATCCTGCTTCTCTACAATTGGATGGAGAGGCTTAAGCTAAAACCTCCTAAGCTGTAAATGGTGGAGTGGCAAAAGCATTTAATAAGCTTGAGTACTGCCGTTGTGGCCGAATATGATTTCTTCTATTGATTATGTATTACATATTTTTTCTTTATTCTTACATGAGTAGTTAAGTATGTACAGACCTCATTTGTAGTGCAGTAAAAGATGAAGTCTCTTCTTGTCAATGCCCCCAGGACTGAAGAAAGACCAATCGGTTCTGCTGTCTGGAATTATTGGAAATCAAGAAGCCTCTCATATTTGCTTGACAAGAGAACTATTAGACTGGTCTCAGGTGCCAGCCTGCTGTTTTCTGCCCCCAAGAGCCAATGGACTCAAGTGTTTCAGCGAATAGAGATATCATCTCAACTCGAAGATACTTTGTGTGAAATAGTTGTAAGTCAATTTGTCTATCTTTTCCAAAGATTCTCTGCTTCAAGTCTTCTTTTTTTGAAAATGTTGTTTTGCATGGCGGTGGAGTCCGGGTAGCTTGCTAACCTTGACTGTTCCATCTGTACCTGCTACCTCCCATTAATGGGAGGATATTCAAAAAATCAAATGGGAATGCAAATTGTTTTATTTTTCTAGTTAGAATGGATTGATCTTACCTATATAATCAATAATTGTTATGACTAACTCGCTATTCACTCCTTTGTTGGGTCATAATCATCATATAGGGGAGATGGCTGAGTGGCTTAAGGCATAGCATTGGAATTCGTAAGTAGGCTTTTGTTTACTGAACCAGGCAACTCAACCCACCAAGTAAAAGAGATTCTTTTTCTTTAAGGCCTACAATTATACTACCTTCTTGGATCTGAGTTTGACCACAAATTATTGTTGCAAAACACTCAAGCAAATGAAAGGGAGGAAATAGGTTATTTGGTTAGAAGATTTAAATTATCACTTAAAACCTTGATGTTTATTCAATGATGTTTGTATCATCCTTGCTCTCATGGGATCCCCAGAAGATATCTTGTTTGATAATGTTTAATGTGTTTTTCACATCTTTTGAAGTTATATATGCAAATAAAGATTCTGGTATTCCCCTGCAAGTAATGTGTGATTTCAAGTGAAAATGAGATCCAGCATCAGGGATAGATCTTGGCTCTTGAAAACATATCAACATAAAGAAAAGAAAGGGCCCTTACAGTTTACTTGTGACACCTAAGATGCCGTAGGAGGTGAAGACATATGTAAATGTTAGTGCTACGGTTATCTAACTGTTCAAGTGGAGATTAAACCTTTTTAGTCATTTAAGCTATAGATTTACGACAAAAAAATTGAGGTGTGTTTCTTTATCATGAATTAGAGAAGACTGGTAAGTTCTAATTGCCATAATCAAGCTTGAAGCTTTCTTTCAACACTTGCACAATACATAAAAAACTGATCGATTATTTTTGTACTCTGTTTCTACTTGTATGATGGTGTTTGTTTTTTGGGAATGGAATTTGAGATACTAATTCAACATGTGTTTTGTACTCATGGTGGTGAAAAAAATTATTATGATGATTGAAAAATTAGTTTAATAAAGGAAGCATCACATCAAAATTTTAAATCTGCATAGTAAAATGAACTTGAATTCTTGAAAGTTGTGAAAGTATATAGACCAATATTATTAATGGAATGGTGTGAACCAGTTTGAGACATTCCAGAACAAAATGAGTGTTTATTCTTTCCTTGGCTCATATGCTTTTCTAAACGGGAAATTGTTTCAAAGATAACAAATCTTACATAATAGAAAAAAGTATAAAGATAAGTGATACTAATTAGTTGGTGCTGTTTGTTAGGAGATTTTTTTAAAAAATAATTTGGTTAAGAGATTCGCACGCTGGTTTAGGGATGATGGTGAGAATGTAGAATCTCAATTTGCGTCGAAAGACAAATTAGCTAATATTGGAGTTAATTTGGGGCAAACAGAGTAGAGTAGATATACAAAATTTGTCATCTGAACTAGTTTGGGATTCTGGCATAATTGATTGATACAAACTATCTCAAACTGTACGGCTACTCCAAGATTACCTTGATTAGCAGACTCTGAAGTTGCATTAGTTCGTTTTATTCTTTTCAAGTATATGCACATACATCTGTTATTATTATTATTTTTTTATTTGCACCGGGTGTCCGAGTCCGCATACATCTGTTATTCAAGCACTGTTCTGTAAAAACCTACTGTGGTACATGGGATTGTTTCTTTGAGTATCTGAAAGTAAGCTAGTACAATTGAATTGTAACACAAATTGCTGCTGCAAATTTTCTTAAAAGGTAATTAAGTTGATTTGTTGGGCTATTCAGTGTATGGGATTTTGTTGATGCAGCAAGATCTTTCCTCAGAGGAGTATTTATACTGATATATGACTAGTTTTTGTTGTTGAAATCCAACTTCTGCAGGAGCTCGCGTTACTAGCATGTGTAGTGGATAGGTGGAGTTTTCTGCTTGACCGTTTGATGTTGACCTCTTATGAGTTTGTCACCACTTCGAGGCTATACAGTGAGGTGCATAACTTGGTACAGAGAGGTTATAGAGAGGAAATCATCAACTCAAAGGTATTTATTTCTTGGAATGAATACCCTTCATTGTCTAGCAGTAAGAGCTGCGCGTCAAGCCTATGAAAATAACCTTGCAATGGTTTAGCTGAAATTCATAGTATTATTTGTTCGTCATACGTGGATTACATGGCTGTATAGATCTAATCATCTAGATATAGGTTAGATTGTTTTATATTTTCCTTAATGATTTATTTTGCTTGTTAGAATCCCACATTGGGAGGAGAGCTTTGGAGCGACGGTAAAGTTGTCTCCTTGTGACCTATAAGTCATGGGTTCAAGCGTGACTTCCCTTTCAGTTTATCCCACATTAGCTGAGGAAATACTTGGTTTCCTAAATGGTTTTGGGCAATCATCACATTATGATCTAGGCTTTAGGATTGAGTTAGGTTCAACCTCTATTTTCTTTTACATGGTATCAGAGTCATACCAATTCCTATTTCTTATTTATCCAGTGTTGGGTCTGTTTGTTATATTCTCCACGCTCTAGATGTTCACTCCTGATCAGGGGGTGGGTGGGTGTTAGATTTTCACACGTTGGTTGAGGGAACAAATTGTTGTTTCCTAAATGTCCTGGATATTCCTCACCGTGTGAGCTAGTTTTTGGGTTTGAGTTCAGTTGAATGTCCATTTTCCTACATTGTATACAACTACACCATACCCAGTGAAGTCCCACAAAGTGAGCTTTGGGAGGGTAGAGTATACGTATACCTTACCCTCGTCAAAGATAGAGAAGTTGTTTTTGATAGACCCTCGGCTTAAGGGAAAATAGTCCAAAGCAGTCACAAAAAGAAGTAACGAAAATACAAGAAGCAACATATCATAACATAGTCAACGGATAATAACTACATACACTGCAAGAAGCAACAAATACTAATTGAAATCGAAGGACATGAAAAATTACAGGAGCAATACTATGACAGCAAATATGAACGGACAACAAGTTGTGACCTACTAACCTTCTGCTCTAATCCATGTCCTCCACACCCGCCTATCTAAGGTTATGTCCGCTATAAGTAGTAACTGCGCCATGTCCTTTTCCATAATCTATTACCTGAATTATTTTTTACTTGTTACTTCTTAATGTACATAAATCACAATGGCAGGAAAACAAAGTTCTAACGTTATGGACATGATTATGTTTAGTTAGAAGATATAAAATTCATTTGAGAACAATGAAATTGAAATGTCTAATTTATACTGTGCAAAAAAGCAAATTTATGATGTATCTAACTGTACTTGAACAATCAACGTGTACTCACCAAGTAAGGTGAGGTTTGCTTATTTGTTGAGTTTGTCTTCATGTCACACATTCCCAGATAGATTTCCATTGTATTTGTACCTCTTTTAATCTCTTTTTGAGCGAAGTCTTTTATATCCTTTTTGATTTATTCACTTTATATTTTAAGTTTTCTTACATATATCCCGCGGAAACTATACCCTGTACAAGTAGCATTTGCAAAATTCCAGAACTAGGCCAGAATGTGAACATTCACCTTGTACTGCTCTAACATGCGCTGTATCTGAATTTTACTCTAGATCTTAGACTCTCTCTTGTGTTAAACTATAAGGAAAGTGTGCATTTCTATTCAGTTTGCATTTGTTGTCTATTTTCCATGATATGAACATTCTTACATTATTGTTCTCCCTGTGGATGGTTTTACAAAACTTTTTTTCTCTCTTTTGTTGTAATAGGAAAAAGGAATTATTGAGTACCTTGAAATTTTCTTACACAATCGGCTATATCTCTTGTGGGAATTATCTCCAGTCCTAGCAGCTTTCGCAATTCCTTCCTGGTATATCTATCAGACTCATATCCTGTTGTCTGTTGAGATTTCTCATGACCATGAAGTGATCAACCCTTTTATACCAGTCAGCTTACAGACTCTATACTTTTCAGAGTTTATCAATGATTAGCTGGTTTAATTAATGCAGGTCAAATTTGTTCAGAAGATATCTGACAGAGCTTGACGGTCAAGTTACAGGAGAGTTTTCATCAACTAGGTACACTTTCATGTCACATGCTTCAGTTGGTTATAATGATTTTCTAGTGTTTCGTATATTGAAATTCTTATTCTTCAGCTTTTTATCTTGGGAGCTTTATTCTGCTGATTATTCTTCCTTACTCTTTACTTTTGTGCAGATTCTATAGTAGTTCTAAGAAAAGGAAGGAGCATAGAGAATGTGGGTTTGCTATGGTTTCTTCCTATCTTCTTTCCTGTCATTCTGTATTAATGTTACATATTCATTGATTGACTATGACAATATCTTGCAAAACTATGAACTGAAATGTTTCAGAGACTATTTTATCTACTTCTTGAAGGCTTTTCTGCATAGCATTCAGTTATTGTCTTTCATGTAGCCAGGGATTTTACTAAGTTCAAGGTTTATTATTAGACCCAAGGGAACAATTTTTATTATTTCTGAAATTCCTTTTAATTTATAATTCCAGATTTTGAAAGGAACTTTGGAAGGATAGGAAATCAAATTTTTATTGTTGTTATAGTTAACTTAAGTAGATAGAAGTCTTCAGACATACGCAACCTTTCTTGTTTCAGTTACATCTAGCTGTAGGTAATATTACTTGCCTTCTAGGTCTGGGGTTTCTCTGTTGTTACCTGCCATTAGGATAAAATTAATACCCTTATCTAATACTGGTTTAAAAGCTGGACTTATCAGTAGCTTTCTATTAAGGCTGATTTGTCTGAGACATCATATGAGATCACTAAGTGCCTGTTTGGATGGGCTTTTGGCTTTTGAGTTATAAGCCAAAAACTACAAGTTAGAAGCTCTAACTTATGGTGACCCTCAGGGGTTAGCCTGGTGGTAATAGACTTGAGCCTTGGAGTTTGCTCCCTTTCAAGGTTTCAAGATCGAAACTCACTGGTGCAAACAATTTCTGAGAGCCATCGGACTGGGTAAAACCTGAATTAACCGCGGTGCACTTGCGGGAAACTCCTTGCCGAGGGCCTGTGCACCCCCAGGATTAGTCGGGGCTCTAAGAGATTCGGACACCCGGTGCAAATCAAAAAAAAAAAAAAAAAAGGCTCTAACTTATGGCTTTCGGCTTATTACTATGTTGACTTCAAAATAAGAGCTTATAAGCACTTTTTGAAGTTATCCAAACACTCCAAAAATGCTGAAAAGTTATTTTGGCTTAAAAGCACTTACAATAAGCCAATCCAAACAGGCTCTAAGTAAAAGAATTTTGCCAGTGAACTACTATGCGATACCTTTCCGGCATTATGTGATTTCTTTATATCATATATGCGTTTTCAGAGACCATGTAATGAAATTTGGTTGTTTCTGCTGTTTGTCTTCTCATTATATTTCACGTTAGACTGAACATCTCTTTCTAGTTGGAGGATACTACGTACTCTCAAAGCCTGATTTATGTTCAACACTTGCAGGTGATGTTGCTGAGAGAATTTGGTGCCTTCATGTTTGTCATGTTGGTGGTTCCAATGTAGAGTCTGGTTGATTAAGCGCTTGAAAATATTTTCTCTTGAAGGCGAGCTGGTAAGCCTTGCTTTCTTAAATGTTAATTGTGACTATCTGTTTTTGTGCATTATTTGGAGAATAGCCAAAACATTCTTTCCATGGAGTTTCAGCTATTAGTAAGGCGGTCATATTGATGCAAGAACCTATGTTTCATAATTTCATTTTCAAGGGTGATCCGAGTTGTGAAAGAATTTGGATGGCATGTAGAACCTTTGTCATGATAAAAACCTAACTAGAAGTATTTCTATTGTTTCTTTCCGTGTTTGCTTAAGATGGAATGCACAAAGTGACAAGAGAACCGTTCCTTGTCCAATAGGGTTACAACTCACTTCATGTTGACACCTTGAAGTAGGTTCATCTTTATTATATTAAAAGGTAAAAGGTTCAAGGTGGGTCTCTTCTTCATTCACAGGTCTCACTTTTTCTAATATATTATCTTTCTCGTATTCCACTTAAAGGAACGAAGAAAAGAATAAGGACAAGGTCAATAAAGCAATAAAGGAAGCTAAATAGGCGAGCTTCAGAAAAACAAAGAGATATGCATTGAAAGATGCTGAGGCATTTTATCCAATAGTCATTAGTCCTTTCAATCCAATGGTCTATAGTGAAAGCTTGGGGGGAGAACTCCTTTTTGCATAAGAGCTGATGTGAGCGTTCCTTTGACATCATAACAAGCTCCTGTCATAATGATTTTAGGCAAAAGAAAATATCACAGGCAACAAATGGGATGTGTTGGTAAGATTTTGTCCTAATCCTTATTTAGTGCAAAAAAGAACGATGTTACATAAACCGGAAGAGCCTTTGAAGTTTGGACAGTCTTATTCTGCTGATTATTCTTCCTTACACAGTCAGGACCTACAAGAAACAACACACAGCTGGCCCGTTTGGTATGAGAGAGAACCACCTCCACTCACTGCATATGTGAAAAGGACATCCAACATAAACGAAGCTGATGCCTACAAATGGAACATGTACACTTGGAAAGCACAAATACTATATTCCTCTTTTTACACATTCCATTAAATTTGTGGTTTTGAAAGTCCCCTAAAACCAACAGATATCTATTTTCTTGTGTTGGTAAGCAGGTGAAGTTCAAAGAAGATCCATATGTTGAAGTGGCACGGCTGTCGAGTTTCAAACATCAGCTCTGATGCTACACTGGTTAGCATTGAAAGAAGAGCACCTGTGAATTGTTTCAAAGGACTTTACATTGCTAGGCAGTTATATTGGAGGTTAAAGTCACAATGGAGGCGACTTCTGTCATGGCGGAGATCTGTTCACTATAGCTACGATGCTTACAGCTACTCTCAAAATTTTGACGATGGATGCTCCAATGAACATCGTTCACCTTTAGCTCCTCGGTAATTTTCATTTCTTTAGAGCATTATAATCATCAATTATCGAAAGAGTTGAAGCATGAAGAATATGTCAGATTGAGTAGAGAATTTGGTCATGTTTCCATTCCATAAAGTTTTACATACATCATATTTTTCTGAATTATTCACTTGATATGTAAAACATTAAAAATGGAAACTCTCATTCCCAGCTTATGAGAGTGTTGTGTCTATATATATAAAAGATAAGAAGTGGATGCAATTTATCAAAAGAAAATTCAGTCAGAAATTTGATAGTGCTAATGAGTACAATTTCTCCATTTTAGTATAGTGTATATATTATATAAATAAGGAAAAAAGCTCAAATATGTCATCAAATTTTAACAAAAGGTTCATTTATGTCATCCGTTAAAAGTTTGGTTCAAATATGTTATTGTTGTTAAGAAAAGGTTCATCCATGCCATTATTTAGAATTCTTTTTTTTTTAAATGACGTGGTCGAATTAAAACATATCATGTGTAAAAGGTGATTTTGCAAAACCACCGTTTAAAAATAATGGCATGGATGAGCCTTTTCCTTAATAACAATGATATATTTGAGCTAAACTTTTAACAGATGATATAAATAAATCTTTTATTAAAGTTTAATGGCATATTTAAGCCTTTTCCATATAAATAATCGTAGTGTTTTGGTTCTGTGAACTTTATCAAAAGAAAATAATACGTGTTTGGATGAAAAATGTGGGCCTCAACTCTATTTTGTCAAAGTTCTTTTCAAGGCCACAATTGCTGGGATTATCCTTTTGAATAACTTTTGAGATTGAGTCACGTTTAATTTCTTCATGCTTTAAAGAAAAGCACGCTAACAGGGATAATTTACCATTATTCATTATTGGGACACTGCTGAGTTTAGGGCCATTCAAAATCGAATTGGAAAAAAATATTGATTTATTAATAATGAATTATTAGTTTGCTAGTTTCGATAACAATTAATTTTTTTTAAATTATTGGGTTATTGGTTCTTAATGATTTTAGGTTTTCTTAATGGGTTAATTGATGACTTGATAATAAATTAAATAATTATATTTGTACCGTTGGGTATATGAAGTCCTTGACAATTTCATGTTTTTATTTTTGATCATTTCAAACTCTTGAGTTATTTTACAATGTGACAATATTTGCTTTTGAGCAAATGCAATATATTAACTCATGTGTATGGTTCATTTAGTTTATCACCTTGTTTTTAAGTAATTTTTAATAAAGAAGATTTTGTGTCAATTCTTAAAGGTTAAATCGAGTAACGATCAATAACCGATAAATAAATAATTAATAAATTAATATTTTGATGATTCTATAATGATTTAGCATATATACAAGCTGATAATCGATAATTCAAATTGATAAACTTCAAAACCAAACTAAATGATATGTAACCCTGAGTTCCCTCAGTTCAAATGATCACAATCATTAAAAGGGAGATCTCAACAACAAAATTGCCATCATACGAGTAAAACTAGAAAGTGGAAAATAAAGTTTAATTTGTTTGAACAATAAATCGAAGTCTTAACGCTTAAAGTTTGACTAATTTTAGTTCTATGTTGTGTTGATATTGATATAGGTGCAACTAATTAAATTGACATCGTAAAAGCTAAGGGACACACAATAAACGAATTACAACAGTTGCAATAAATCATGTGGCAAAAACTGACTGGAATTCAATGCAAGCGGGGATTGCAAAATTAAATCCAATTAAATCGTCCACCCCATTAAAAGTTTGGATAGACTATTGACTATTAACTCGATTTTTTAAAATTGAGTTGATATGTAACTCAAATTGACCCGATAAGAATCAAATGATGAAAAAAGTAAACATAAGCAATAGAGATTGTTTACCCCAAGATTCGTGAGTTGTCATGATAACTTAAAGCGGGTTCAAAAGATCAATTGTATGGAGTTTTTCTTGTCTATTACCATAGATGGATCAAGAGGATAGCAAGTTCCAAATTCTGTCTCGATTGGACATGTATTTCAAATCGTCCACCCCATTAAAAGTTTGGATAGACTAGTGACTATTAACTCAATTCTTTAAAATTGAATTGATATGTAACTCAAATTAACCTGAAATGGATTTTTTAAAAAAAACATTGATATCTTATATATAGCTATAATAAAAATAATAATTTTATTAGGTACTAAAATAATATAAAAAATAAAATAATAATTAAAACTTAGTAAAAATTGAATTGGTTGAATCCTGACCTTCTCATAATCCATTATCAAACACATTTTAACTCAAATAAATTTAAATTAAATTAAATTTTAACTTATTTATTATTTTGATCTATTATAATTCATACATATTTGATCCAACTCATTCAACTACCGTCCATGATATAAGAAGGTAAGGGCCATTCAAACAAATCCATGACTACAAAGGCAATATAATGGATACATGAATGCTTAATAAATTCAAAAAGTTGAATTGTATTTTTTTCTTTTCACTAAAAATAATAATAAATAAATTTTTTTTAAAAAAACTACTCTATGGCACATGTGATGCAATGTTAACACTTTTGCTAATCCCTAAGAAATAAAATTTAATTATTTGTTAAAAAAGATACATCAATTGATTGAATCCTTAATAAAGGAAACAAAAAAATTGTTGTGTATGAAAAAAGACAGTATTGTTAGAATATTTGTTATTATCGATCATCTTAATTCAAAGGTAGAAATAAAAGTTTTTATATTATCAGCACACATAAGTTAAATCTTTTTAAAATTGTAAGATGTGCTCTTTTAAACAAAACAAAAGATATTATTGAATTATTTTTCAATTTTAAGTTATAACTTTTATACATTGACAATTTCAACATTCTCTATATTATATTTGTAGCTTAACTTATCATAATACTTATGTCAGTTACCATTTCAATCATAAAATAATATTCATCATAAAGATTTACCTGTAATATAATTACCTTATAAATGACCTGATTGTATAAATATTTCTTGAGAAAATCGACCCAAAGGTATGAAAGAGGAATAAAAAGGAAACAAATATATATTTTTTCTTATTCTAAAGAAAATAATATATGGAAAGCATTACTTAGTAGACGAAATAATTAATTAACGTCTTTCGATAAATTAAGGGTTCATCTCTATAAATAGGCTCTTAATTAATAACACTTTGCTTGAACAGTATTTATTAATCTCAGCGCTGAGGTGATTATTCTCTAAATCTATCATCTCGTTTTAGTTAATGTTGATTGCTTACATCTTTAGTGTTGTGTAAAAGTATTTCTTCTGAGTTGAGGATTTATCAGAATTCGATCTCTCTATCTCAAATATAGGGTTATATGTACAGAGATTTGCGTGTATTTTTATCCCTTTTTAACTTGTTGAATTACATTGAGTATGCTACTAGAAAATAAGGAATTAGTGACAGATAAAATTTTATAGCTAAACAACAAAAATTTCATGCTAATCCCATTTAGCTATGAATTAGTGATAAATTATAAGAAAACGGATTTAACCTAGGAGCTATTAGCTACGAATTAGCTAGAGATTACCGATAAATTCTGTCTCTCTCTATTGTTATTGTTTCTACTTAGCAAATTCTTCATTTCAAATACTAAGGGATGGTTCGTTTAGAAACAAGTTATGCAAGAATGGTAAAACATAAATTAATAATATATGTTATTGTAATTTAGAAAGTGAAATGTTAAAATTACTTTATTTTATTGGACGTTTAGTTCATTAGTATTAAAAAGTTGAAAATATATATTGTATAACATAAATGAGTAGCGTTTTCTTAACAAGTATGTCAAGCTAGAAACAACACTTATTTTAACATGAAGGAAATAGTTATTACACGTAGCTTTTTATATAACTTTATTTAAATATTAAAATTTCATTTCTACAAAATTGAAAAATCTACCTTTTGCATAACATAAAACATAAGGGAGTATATATTTATTCTTTTATTAAATTATTCACAGTAATGTCCTCTAATATATGTTTTGCAACAGCAGCAATTGAAGATGGAAGATCACCCTTCATTCATGGTAAACAAGAAATATATTTATACCTTAATTTTCCCATATTTAAGTTTTTTGTCGCATTGCAAGAAATATATCGTATTGTATTGTATTATGTTGATTTGTCTGTTTCGCACAGACGTGCATTTTAAGGATTGATATTATTGCTGATAGATGGCAAAGGACTCTTGCCAAGGTGTTAAAAAATGTTAACGGTAGTTCTTTAATCCTTCTTGAGTTTTTTCTTTTTACTGTAGATGTATATAAGTTAAACTGACGTGGTTTTGTTTCAAACAGTGGCAAACTTCAGAATGAACACAGATGGGACAGTTGAGATATCAGGAACTGTGGATCCAAAAAAATTCCTCAAAATACTTAAGAAAGCAAAGAGTAAAGCAGAGTTGTGCCATTTCCAGTTTGGAGAGTGTTCAACCAACTTGTTTTTACCTCCAAGGCCAATTGATTATGGCATTACTGCTAATAAATATGGAGGAGGACCAAATAACATGTTGATTTCTAGTTTCATTGGACAAAATGAAGATCGGCCTGTCTATTATGGAGGAAGAGATGGCAGATTTCTACATTATGGTGATAAACCTTCACAATTGAAAAAGTCAAAGAGTTCTTCAAAAGAACAATCTCGCCATGACCATGACCACAACCACAATCATAACCACGTTCACAGACATGACCACGATCACGGTCACGACAAAGAGAGGAAATTAGA
>DF357939.1:109197-152444 GCA_000787875.1 Solanum virginianum | reverse complement strand
GTCAGCATGACTGTTATGAATTAGTCTTTTATGATACTCTGACCGTATATTGATATCATACTAGTATCATATATAATGAGTTTAATTCTCTGTGATACTCTAACTGTATATTGCTACCCTATTGATATCGAACAGGATTACTCTTTTTTATAAAAAATAAAAAAAATAATTAAAAAAATTATTATACTCTAAATTAGTAGAAAATATATTCATTGTGATACTCTGTCAGGTTATTGATATCATATCAATATTATTGATAACCTATCAGTGTCATATAGTTTTTGGCTTTTTTTTAAGAAATAAAATAACTAAGAGGAAATTATTAAAGTTACAAGCTTATTTATTAAAATCTAAATTAATAGATCGTATATTCTTGTGATACTCTATTGGTGTATTAATACCATATTAGTATCATATAGGACTGAAGTTAATTCTCTACGATACTCTATTGGTATCATATAGTTTTGGGCTCTTTTTTTAAGAAATAAAATAAGTATAAGTTACATAAATCCCATAGTGAAATAAAGAATCTTCAATATATCTCAACCCTTTGCATATTTACTAAAATCTCTTAAAATGGCCATTATGTGAATACACTGGGCGGATACACTGGCACGTACATGATTCATAAATCATAATTTGCAGATGCACTACACATATATGATTCATAAGGGGCTATTATGCAGATTCATAGGTCATGGTTTGTGGATACACTGACACTCGTACATGATTCATAAACCATTTATGCGGGTACATTTGTACTCATACTGATTTATAAGCCATTTATGCGGATACAATGGTGGAAAAGAGGGATTTTAGAAATTTTACAAATAGTAGGGAATATTTGAAAATAATGAAACATAATATGTGTATTTTTGTAAATTTACCATTAAATAATTAAGAGAAAATTATTAAAGTCACAAACTTATTTATTAAACTCTAAACTAGTAGAAAATATATTCTTTGTGGTACTCCATCTGTATATTCATACCCTATCGGTATCATATAGTTTTGGACTTTGTTTTTAAGAAATAAAACAATTAAGAAAAAATTATCAGTCATAAACTTATTTTTATAAACGCCAAATTAGTAGAAAATATATTCTTTGTGATATTTTATCGGTATATTGATACTTTATTAATATCATATAACGTGAGCACTGACGTTAACACACAAATTTTAATAGTAGACAAATTTGGAAGGGTTATTAATTGTAATTAATTATGAGGTATAAATATAAAAAAATATATGAATGTAAATAGTTTATTTCAAAGAGGGATGAACTTAGTTTTCTCTTAGAATTAAGCATTCATGGATCAAGATAGTGAATTATGATGAGTTTATTTTGGCTATTGATTTGTGATGGGTCAATTTTGAGCCAACCCAAATCAACCATCAATAAAATTAGGGGTGACAATCGAGCGAATTGGGTTAAATTTGAGCGGGTTATAATGGATCAAGGCTCAACCCAATCCAAATTTGCTTGGGTCAAAATGAGTTGAGTAACGTGTTATAGAGTGGGTCAAGACCCAACCCAACCAACTTTTATTAAGTTTTTCTTATTTTATTAATTTTTTAAAATATTTTAGTACTTAATTAAATTATATTTTTCTTTATTTTGACTATACAAAACACAACAAATTAAAAAAAAAATTAATGTTTTAAAAATATTTTGATAGGATCCCTCTCAAGTCAATTCGGGTTACATATCAACCCAATTTTAAATGAGTTGAAATATATTGAATTGAATTAATAAATGAACGAGTTAATAATCCACCCAAACTTAAATAAACTAGATGAGTTAAGTTTAATTTTGTTAGCCCCAAGCAAAATGACTCTAGCCCAAATTCATTAAAATAGTTGGGCCGTGGGCGGATTACATGAGTTTGGAGTCTGGACAAATTTTGTGCTAAGCAATACTTAAGCAAGTACTCTGTTTCATTTTCATTTTACTACCACAAAAAATAAGTATGTTTCATTTTACTCATTCATTTTAACAAATTAAGAGAATTTTATTATTTTTTTATATTATATTTATCTTAAAATAATAACATAAAGTAGTATGTCAACAACAACAACAACAACAATATGTACAATGAAATTTCACAAGTGGAATTTGGGGAGGGTAAAATATACGCAGACCTTACCACTACTTCATAAAGATAGAGAAACTGTTCGAAAGACGCTTATCTAAAAAATATCATCCCCAAAGGTAAAATATACTAGATATGAAACCAAACGACTAGAATGGAAAACAAATGGTAATTTGTAAAAATAATAAAAGTACCAAAATGAATGAAGGACAATAACAATCATATATAAAGACACGACTACCTCTACTAACATACTATATCACAAGTCCAGACATCATTCTACACCTACTAGCCATTCAACCTTTTACCCTAATACGCGACATCTCCACTTTTTTCAATCTAAGATCACGTCCACGGTGATATGAAGTTGAACCATATCTTGTCCATTCACCTCCCCTAATACTTTTTCGATCTACCTCTATCCCACTGCATAATCTCTACAATCCAACCTCTTGCACCTTTTAGTAGAAGCGTCAACATTTCTTCTCTGGACAGAATAAAATAGTATCTCAAATTTAAAATTTTAAAATATTAGTCAAGTAATATATAAAATAGAGAAAATAATAAAGAAAAGAAGGGCTTACCCTATTTGGCCTTTAATCCACTGAAAGACCACTCTTATGAATTCAAACCAAAAAAAAAAAAAGTATTCAACTCATAATTATTAAAATCTGTTTTTACTAAGAATATTAAAATCTTTTTACCCACACGTGTACCGCACAGGGCGGTGACCTGACAAACCAATAGAATTGCGTTGTTGTGAAATAGGACCCACACCACATGATAGTCACCAACTTTCTCTTCATATTCCCCCAATCTATTACACGCGCGCGTGTAATCAACCTCCACGACAACAAACAATCTCTGCAACTTGGCACTGTGTATATACTACTCCAATACTAAATTCGCACCCAACCATTCGATTGCGCCGGTGATGTTTATGATTGGCCTATCTGCTTATCACTTCTCCGGTTTTAATGGAGTTCTTTGATTCTCAACTATATTTTGTTCTGTTTTTAGGTAATAATTCCTGATACCCTTTTCCTATACTTTCAACAATTCTGATGTTTTTCTCATAATTTTTGTGTGTATTTTAATATGTGTATTGGTTGAAATGGCTTTATGTTGTCAAAAATCTTTTCTTTTTGTTAAGTTTGGTTGTAGGTCTGATTGGATTTATCTTGTGGGGTGGGGTGGGGTGGGGTAAGTTGCCTTAGAAGACCTATAATTTCTCTAATTTAACCTGTACTAGGACAAGTATGAATAGAAAACAGATTTCATGTAGGCATACCAACTATTTGGACTGAACTTTTAGGGGTCTTTTGGTAGCTAGTAAAGAGGTAACTTATCCATGTATTAATTTCTGTATAAGTTATACTACAAAGTTTGGTAGCTCATTATGATGTAAGTTGTTTATGTATAAAATTAACACGATGTTTGGTTTGCAATTTAGAAATTATGAAGGGAAATGGTGTAATAATACTTGCATAACCAATATCTGCATTACTAATACCTGCGTGATTCTAAACACATACCGAGTGACCTCTTAGTTGATTTAAAACTTGGCTGATGACATGAGAGTTTACTCGGAGCATTTCTAATCTAGTTAGCAACTAGGACTAAGTGTGAGATTTTAGAGATCCTATACTTTTAGAATCTAGAGAACCCCTAATTTGCCTTAGAAAGACAAATGTTCACTAATGTTGGAATGAAATAAGTCAGAGTAGAGCAAAATGAATATTAGAAGATTCATATAGCTCATTCAGAGTAATTTGGGCTTGAGGCGTAATTAATTACTTTGACTTCTTTTATTTAGATTAGGTTGGTTGAGATTGAGAGTTTCAACATTGACTCTGCGTCTGGACTTTTTACAACTTTATATTCTGTTTATCTGGTTGGGGTACTGAGATAAAGGCGGAAGCTTTAAGTTATAGCTGATGTCAGTGCTAAATTAACTTGACACGATCAATTCTATTCCGAACAAAAGGGAAAAGATGATTGTAGGAGGTTAGCCTTGTATAAACATGGTTTAATAGAAGGTCGCTTCTTCTTGCATTCTGAAATTTATTTATCTGTTATCCCGGTTTGATGGTACTACTTAACTTCTAGCGCTATCCAGCTGAGAGCTAGATGAGTTTGGTAGTTTCTCATTCAAGTTCTATTCTCTTTTGTCATTGCAACCAAAGACGTTATTCATGCCTTTTTTGTCAACACAAGCTATTCTCATTCTTTGTTCTAAAATTGCTCCTTTTTTTCAAGGGATCTCCACTCTATATCCTTGCTATACATGCAAGAGAATGAAAACCTTGATTTCAACCTAATACTGAAATCATTTATCTTTTTTTTTTTAATAACCTTGGTGTCCAGCCAACTTTCGCGCACCTCGACTAACTCAATGGGGTACCTTCTACCTCCCCTAGCACAGGTACCGAGTACTTAGAAAGAAATCACTTAGTTTTTTTTGCCTCCTCTAGGATTTGAAGCTGAGACAAGAAATCATATATCTTCTGGTTTGACTTCTCAAAGAAATAATCCTGTTGGGATTTCTAGAAAAAGTTAAAAGAAAATTGCAGCCTGGTGCATGAAGCATCTCTGTTCTTTCGGAGTCTTGGGAAGAGTCGCACCACAAGGGAATGTGATGTAGCAGCCTACTCTGGCACAAGCATAAATGGCTAATTCTGTTGGGAGTTCTAATGTGGATGGATCTGAAAAATGCATAGTGTTTTCATGTGTCCTACAATGATGCAATTCATCTTTATTATATTCAACATTTATACAACTTAAAATTGTGAATGTGATAAGCATCTTTGGTTGGCAAGGTTGCAATATTAGTGATAATTTACATCGAATTACTATGGTTACAAAAAAGATATATATGCAATATGTTCTGCTTTGCACTGTCATCTTTATTTTATTGAACAATTATACAATTTGAAATTGTGAATGTAATGAGTGTCTTTGGTTGTCAAGGTTGCAATATTAGTGATAATTTACATCGAATTACTGTGGTTACAAAAAAGATAAATGTGCAATATATTCTGCTTGGCAGTGCCAGGTGTCTTTTATCATCTTACCGGCAAGTCATGCTTGAGTTCTTTGCTTGGTTGTAAGTTAGCTGTCACAATGACATGCAACTTTCATTTGGGTTTAGTCATGTAGCAGTTCCTGCGTTTGCTGAAATTTTCAACATTGACAAAACTATACTTGACCATCTAAATTTTCCTATTATAAGGAAATTGTCTTGTATACTCGTTTGTAATTGTAGTACACTTGTTGTTTCTGTTCACAATAGTCCACACTACCACCCATCCATGTTGTTAATCACATAATATTTAAAATGATTATTTTTTCGTAGAATTGTGTCCAGTCATGAGCACCATGGTTGTTTGATGATCCTACATGCAAGATATGTTACACATTGTCTTTGAGGTTCTTGGTGTTTTGATTTTGATGTCCTGCTGATGATGCAGGAATCAATCTTGGCCATAGTTTACTAAGAAATTTGTAGATACTAATTGAGGAGAATATAGTAGTGTGGGGTACTCCGTCACAAAGTTCAAATGGAAGCACGTCCTGCTGTGTCTGTTCAAAATGTGGTTGCGAGTCAACTCAGTAATTGTGGTGCATCAGGGGCACTTTCTTCTTCCATGTCTATTTTTCCAACAGCCCTAGGAGAAAAGTACCCTAAATTTCCAGACTTGCAGCAGGCTTCGATGGAGAAGGAACTCAAGCAACATCCTGGAACTGTTGTCTCTTCTTTGCCTTCCAACAGTGGGGCTGTTGGTCTTATGTTCTCATCATCATCAGGATTTTCCGCAGATCTTCATTCCTCATCTGTTTCATCCCAGGAAAAGCATTCAGGACCTGCACCTTTCATTTCTCAGTCAACATATAGTGAGACGTCAATGCTATTACCTCATTCGGGAGTTCTTCAGCCCACAGCATCAAGCGAATATTTGAACGAACATGAACCCTGGTGTATAGATCCATTGCCTAATTTCCTTGATTATCCAATGAACACCCCTGTCCAGAATAGTCAGGTAGCTTGTAGCAATAGACAAAGTGATTGGCAGGGGTGGGCCGACCTTGTAATCAATGATGAAGATGATCTGACTTCTAATTGGAACGACATCATGGCTGATACAAGCATTGGCAATTCGGAGATGAAGGTCAATTTTATTCTCCACTGACTGCCGAATTTCTATTCCTCATTTATTTACTTTTCTTCTTCTTACGCTTCTTATTGGTGATAAAAGAACAAAAGGAGACCCATTCTTATCTTGGTTGTTGTGTGTTCAAAGATGCAAGATCAGGAGGAAAAACACCCTTTAAATTTCCCAATGCAGCAAGTCCAAGCATCACAGCCAATCCCAGCTGTGCCTGTAGAAACTTCCGCTATTGCTCCTGTATCATCCCCTGCAAGTAGTGCTGCAACAAAGCAACGCATGCGTTGGACTCCAGAACTTCATGAAGCCTTTGTTGAAGCAGTCAACAAGCTTGGTGGAAGTGAAAGTGATTTCTCTCCTTGCTGTGCATCATTTCTTATAAATCTTTCCTTGTTGTGCATCATAAACCAACTTTTAGTATTAGACTGTTGTCTGACTCAGTGAATTTGCATGAGCTGCAGGAGCTACTCCCAAAGGGGTGCTAAAAATGATGAAAGTTGAAGGTTTGACCATCTATCACGTAAAAAGCCATTTGCAGGTTTGTGCTATCTCATGTCCTCAAGTTGGTTCTCTGTAAAGATGGTCCCGTTGTATTTCTTTATGGATGGTTTTGAGCCATTTTTCTGAAATGCAGAAATATCGAACAGCTAGATATAAACCAGAAGCATTAGAGGGTATGTAGAAATTTCTCTCTTTTGTGTTTGCTTACGCGTCTATTTTTTCATTTCATTTAGTTTTTATCTTTCTCTCAAGCAATTTTAAAGAAGTGTTTGGTTCGTATTCTTGAATTATCTTTGACTGTTGTAAAGCTGTGAAAATCTTTTGAGTCCATAGATGTCTAATTTTTGTTAAGTACTTGAGATCTGAAAGGTTCTTCACAACCGAGTGCATACATGGGTATGTCAGTATGTGTGTTTTCATGTTTTAGTTATTTATTCATATGTCAAGTTATGGTTTTTGTATTTGATCTCATGTGAAATTTCTCAATCTATGTATGCATGGTAGCTGCTGATGAAATTATTCTTAGGCAACTATTCATCTGGTAGCTTTCTAGTGCATAATAGATGAGCTTTTTCTTGTTGTAGCAAAAAAGTGCCCAAGAAGAAACATTTTGTTGGATCTGAAAGATTTGGACCTGTGAGTTATCAACTAGGTTTTGAAGCAATAGTCTCGACTCTTGGATCAAGTCTTTAGTTGGTACTGTCTCAGGAACATGGACTTGTGCTCTGTTTGAGAACTTCGTGACGTGGTACTTTTTTCCATGTTTGGGACATGTCAAGAATTGAATGAGATAATACTGTGGGGAAGTTATAGCGTACGAGTCTTTAAAAGTTTGAGACTACTTAAGGAAAACCGTAAACTTACTCAATTTCCAACATCTTGTACTTTGTTTTGTAACATCATTCACTCCCTTAAAGTACTACTTTTGCATGTTTCTTTAATTTAACGCCCCCCTCCCTCCTTAGCCTAATGTGTCTGCTCAACTTACACTGCAAGCAGTATTTTCTACTTAACTCCTATCTTTGCTCTTCTATAAGACATAATTTTATCGATATGACACCAATATGGTACTGCACTAGTAAATTGCTGGGTATGAGTCTCTTATAACTGCAGAGATTCCAAAAACTTCAATGTTAAATCAATGTCATTAGCAAAAGAAGCACTATATCATACTTCTCATGACCGAGACTACTCCTCCATCTCTTCTTTTCCTGCATCTGTTGCTTTTTCACTCAATGTAATAAATAAAATCGTTTCAACGGCCCCCTGCCCCCTCAATTTTACCCACTTCAATTAAAACCCTGTTCCATGAAGGACATATTTTGTCAAAGGCCAATTTTGGGGATAAAAAAATTTATCTGGAAGGTCATCAGTATGTTGAACATCCCTAACTGGAACAGTGACAAATATTTTAGGGTAGAAGAGTATTATGAACTTTATAATGTCTTGTAAACAATTCAAGCCTGTCTTTTTCTGACCTGACTTAATTATTAATTAGCATAATTATTTCATTGCTAAATATCCTCTGTGTATTTTTGTCATTTCTTATTTCCAGGATGTGACTAATTAGTTGCTTTGCGCATTCTTATCTTCTAATGATTTTGGTTGCTGACGTTCTTTTCTTTAATCTCATAGCAGGGTCTTCAGAGAAGAAACAATCTTCACTAGATGATTTGTCATCTCTGGATTTGAAAACGTAAGTTGCTGTTCCATGTCTGCACCTCTGTTGATCAGCTACTATATATCCTTGGAAATTTTGGTATAATTATTACAAGTATTTTAATTATTCATGCATAGATAAACTTCTGCATTATATCTTTTATGAAGTTATGATGTAAACCCCGACTCTACCCCCCATCCCCAAATGGAACAAAAGAATATCTCTGCTTGGCACGGTATTCCTTCCTCTGACCAGAACTTCTATCTTGTGCAAAAGACCTTGGTACTGAATCTTGACTGCGTCCTTGTTTCCCAGCATCAATTCTCTTCCACAGGCAGCAGTTTCTCTCTATCGTCTAGTTAGTATTGAGAATTTACCAGTTTTCTCTTCCTCAACTAAAATAACAGATTATCAAATTTGGTGGAAGGGTCAACTTGAGTTTCCAGTAATCAGGGGTTGGCCCACTGTTATTCCAGAATCTCCTCTTCATCGTCACCTTCTTTTTTTGTTTCTGGCTCTGCTGGATTCTCCCTTCTCAATGCTCATCTTTGATATGTTATCCACAACCTCTGAAGAACTGAGGCTAGCATCCATGGTTGCTTTAGTGATGTCTCCGTCTTTTTTGATGAAATGATGTCTGTCTTCTGTGATGAGCCAATTCTTTGACATGCAGAATTGTTTTCTCTTGGTCTAGTAATTATGTAATTCGAGTCTCGGAGATATCTGTTTTTTGGTCTTAGGATATGGTCTGGTTTTGGTGATAGAAATTTCAGGTGCTGGTTTTGTGGTTTGGGGCATGGTTCAGATAAGGATTTTGGCACTTTAATTTTTTCTGTTCTTGTTGATAATGTTTTCAGATTGTGTGAGTGCCTTAACCTGGTAGGTTTTGGCTGTAGGCATCGTAGGTTTGGATGTTTTAGAGGGATGGGAGTTGTCCTTTTCTTTTTGTCGTGTCATTATGCTGTGTTATTAAACAATTCCTGGGCCAACAAAACGTTCACATCAATGTCATGCACATCTTGATTTTTCCATTATTCTAAAAATATCCTTTGCCTGATTAATTTGGATTACTTGTTTGTCCTCTAATTTACCAGAGATTACTGACTATTACCAGCTTTATTTTCGTCATTTGCACTCACAACGTATTTTAAACAGTTTCTGCTGGAGTATTTAGAACAATAATGTGGAATTTTTGTCCCCCCTTTTCCCCTAGCCTGCTTCGTCCTCAATGGGGCCCTTCCTGTTCTTGATGTGAATACCATAAAGCAGTGTCCCTGATATGCATTTACATAACCTTAGCATGTGCGCTGTCTCCTTTTCGTTATGCATCACATGATGCTTAGGTTCTGTTTAGTTAACTTTCTGGTTTAGCTTTCATGTAGGAATGTGATTTTCAGGTCCTATTTGTCTCATATACATGTCCAGTCCCAATTTAGTTCTTTTGTTTCATCCTTCGTTGATGAAGTTAACAATTTTTTATGTTAAGGGACATGATAAATTACTATCTATAATATTAAATTTAGAGATTAAGAAAATGAGAATTCTACAAGTTTGAAAACTCTTCATTTCAAAATATTCAAATTAATACTATAGTTAATAGAACTGTTGGAAAGCCAAAATTGACAATTTTTCTGAAGGGTAAAACTGATCTAGTCTCTGAAGATTTAAAATTCTCTTGCACATAAACTAATGAGAGGAATTCCTACTTCTGGGAGTATAATTATATTATTACAAGTTACTGTATAATGGACTTTGTTAAGAGTACTACTTATGCATGTGTTTGGAGACCAAAATCATATAATAAAAGAAAACCTGAACAAAATATGGTGGGCTCAAATTATTTTCTTGGATTTCTACACAATAAACTCTTTACTTATTTTCACCTGTTATTATGAAACATGGAAATTGGAATGTACTTGGTATGACATATGTTTAAGCTATCCCGACAAGAAGGCTGACAAATCATAGTAAGTAGTAATGGATGATATTTAGTCAACGGATCTATTTTTTCCCAATAGGAGAAAGTTGGGGGAGGGGGCATAGAGATAGGGGATAGAGGGAGTTGTGGGGTGGGGGTGAGGATTCTGCAATTGACGCCAGATAGCTTGAGAATTTTGTGCATGCCTTATCTAACACACGGCACTAATGGTGCTCCGACGACATTGATAGGTTGGTAGCTTCAGGGCTTCTATATATGTAATTGTGAGCTTCCTTTTATATCTTATTGTCGTGTATACTTGCTTGCTTCATCCAAATATTGTGTGGTTGGGCTGTGATGCAGGGGAATTGAGATCACTGAAGCATTGCGGTTGCAGATGGAAGTTCAGAAGCGTCTCCATGAACAGCTTGAGGTATGAATTCCTTCTATCGAATAAAAAGTACTAACACTTTTATTGGTCGTCATTGTTTACATTCCAACAAAGTACTCTCTGTTATATGAGAATATCTGCTTGTCATGTTTTATGTTCGTATGGATAGCTTTGGCCTTCGGAGTGTTCCAATCGTTGTAGATAATTCTGAAGATAACAGAAAGTGCACATTACATATAAGCAGTCAATATTTTTGATAAGTCAATTTTGAGTTGATCATAGTTCAGTGTTGGGGCTAAAAGTCTTCTGTATTGGGTTATAGAATTTCGTTCTTATGCCCATTGATATAATGAATAGCCAGCTCGTCCAAAGCTCGTCCAATCTCTTATTTGATTGTCTCATGTAACTAACTTGCAGCACTTGTGATTTTACGTGCACTTATATTGTCATTTACATTTGCAGATTCAAAGAAATCTGCAGCTGCGTATAGAAGAACAAGGGCGATACCTCCAAATGATGTTTGAGAAGCAGTGCAAGTCAATGCCTGGCGCGGACTTGACTAAAGGCTCATCATCATCCACGGCAGATGATGCCTTTGCACAGTTGTCACAGGTTGATGCTGCTAAAGAAGTCGATGAGAAACAGAAAGAGCGGGAAACTGAAGTTCTTGGAGCTCCTGAGACGAATATAACCAGCACATCTGATTCACCCCCTTTGAAGCGCTCTAAGTTGGATGAATAAGCATTTATAGGTTCAAAAAACCATTGGTAGGATAATTATATCTTGACGCTTGGAACATCAAATCCTTGAGTAGAACGGAGTTGGCTCGTGAAGGAGCTAAAAATACCATGGCACTCTTTTCATAGACTATCTCGAGGGGCCATGGCGACATGGCATGTCCTCTCATTTGAAATAGATCATAAAGAATATCAAACCTTTGATGTTAGATTTGTCAATGTGGCATTCCAGAGTCATCTTGGAAGGAAAATGAGGAACTGCTGGTCATCGTCGCGTCAAATTCTGTCATCATCTGAAAATGTATGTTGTCTGAACATGAATTATTCAGTTATAGTCTTTATGTATGAGGAAGGAAAATAGTTCTCATTGCCTGGATTATCATCAGTCACATTATGTAAATATAATCTTTGGCTAAAGATGTTTTTTTCCCTTTTCTTTTAATCATGTTCATGTAGGCTTTAGGAATTCCAGAGAAGTGATTAGTCTTCACTTTTATCTCCCTTCATCATGTAAGTGGAAAAAAGGAAAAACAAAAAAGAGAATTAAAGGGAAAAAAGATCAGTTCAACAACATACCCCAATATCCAATATGTAATCCTATAAGTAGGGACCGTAGGAAAAAAGAAAGTACAATTTGAAATATATACAATATAGTCATCTTTCGGAGCGAATTACTCCAAGAGACACTAAACTTAAAAAAATTACAAAAAAGATAGTCTTCGTTGTATAAATATATATAGTCAGTGTATATTTATGTATCATAATATATATTTAGTTTATAGCTCATGTATAAGTAATATACATTGTATAGTAGTGTATACTTTCTATAACTTTTGACAGATTATATTATATTGTTATGTATAGTTTTGTTGATTTTGGGCTATTTACATGTAAATAATATATGGGCTACTTTTTTAGTAAACTTTTTACTTTTGATTATATTATATTGTTATGTATAGTTTCGTTGATTTTGGGCTATTCTTTTATGTAAATAAAACATGGGCTACTTTTTTTTGCAATTTTTTTAAAACCTTTTTTTGTATATATATGTAATTTCCCCCATGTTTTATTTACGTAAAGATAGCTAAAAATCATAGGAAATATATATGACAATACAAAGTCATACAAAGTATATACTGACTATACAATGTAGATTATTGAGATACTCAAAAATTAAACACAACTTGACTATACAGAAAAATATTCATTGACTATGTATATCTGTACAACAAATGACCATTTTTTGATAATTATTTTAACCGAACAGTCATGTATTATAATTATCCCCCTAAAGAACTCAAAAAACTTAAAAAAAGAAAAGAAAAAGATTTAGAGAGGATTTGTATCCTGTAAACCTTGGCCCTTGCATGGACCGCTTCCTACTAAACCAACTAAATCAAATATTTGATTATTTTTTGCCTAATCGAGGGTTAAAATCAAATTTATTTACATTATCAAATTACTTAAAAATCAATTTCAAACAAATTTTTATAGTAAATATATAATTGGTAACTAGAGTAAATCCATTGTTACACCAAATATAGTATAAATTGGAATGAATAATTTATAATGAGTTCTATCATATGGGCTATTGGCCAACCAATATATGTTAAAATTCCAAGTTTGGATACCTTTGCATCAAAGTTATATATATACACACACACAACCTAATCATACATAAAAGATGAGACAAAATATCATCTTAGTATTAAAAAATATCAGAGAACAATATAAAGAATTAATTTATTTTTTTTTTTTTACCAAAAAAGAGAAAAAAAAAATAGCCTGTGGAATAAGCAATGTGTTCCTACCAGTCTAAGTAACGTGTCTTTTAATCAAATCAATGACACTTCAACTATCAATTAGGTGAAAAATCTCAAACTCCCACCAAAAAGTACACATTCTCTTCTTAATATTAACATCCTTAGCTTCTTCATTTTGCCTTAGTGGCATATCCATCTAACACACCATGGCTTTTAGTTCACATTCTCGTAGTGAACTTCATGTTTTTCATACGGGAGATGAGGTACGTCTCTGTTTCATTTTATATGATACTCTTATTTTATTCACTAGTTAGTAATAACATGCATGGTTTAATATATAATAACACTAACATGTTTCTATTAAATTTTATGTCTTGTTTGCTAACAATGTTCTTATTTTGTGTGTGTGTATATAGCAACGGCCTCCAACAGAAACGTCGAGAGATTTTGGGGTGCCATCAAAGAAGATATGCAAGATTTGTAGAGATGATATTGAAGTGAAGGAAAATGGGGAGGTGTTTGTTGCTTGTGGAGTGTGTGGATTTCCAGTTTGTAGGCCATGTTATGAGTATGAGAGGAGTGAAGGCAACCAGACTTGTCCTCAGTGTCATACTCGATATAAACGTCATAAAGGTGGATCCGCTCTCACTTTTATATTTACAATAACATATATAGTAACTGATATAGTAATCTCAAAAGTTGTTATGCAAGTTTTACGTGCTAACAGTATATATAGACATTTATATATACAATTAGATCACTTTTAAAGTAACTTCAACTATGTTTCTTTGATAAGCATTAGTTGATGATAACTTGATAAAAGTGGTTTAATTGACTAGCTATGACATGTTAAGCTATTATATTGATATATAGCTATGAAGTATAACAACTTACATACATATGTAACATGTTAAATTTACTATCAATTCTTTATATATCGCGTGTATGCATGCATTGCTATCAAAATATGCTAGTAAGATGATAGATAATATGAGAAATAAGATGGATCTGTTCATGTAGGCTTTAGGAATTCCAGAGAAGTGATTAGTCTTCACTTTTATCTCCCTTCATCATGTAAGTGGAAAAAAGGAAAAACAAAAAAGAGAATTAAAGGGAAAAAAGATCATGAAAGAATAATTTGTAAAGGGCTAGTAGGGGTAGGTTGATGTCTGGTCGTGTGAAATAGCAGGATAGTAGGATTAGTCGTGTTTTTATATCTTGTGGGGTCACTATCTGTCTTATATTTGTTACTTTTATCGTATTTACATATTATTATTTGTTTTTCATTATCAGTCGTTTTCCTTCTTTTCTTTTCTTTCCCTTTTTCCCATATCTAGTATGTTCTGCTTATGAGGCTTGATTTTTAAGACGAGGGTTTTCCGGAAACAACCTCTCTATCTCTATGAGGTAGTGGTAAGGTCTGCATACATTTTACCCTCCCCAGACCCCACTTATAGGATTCCACTGGGTATGTTGTTGTCTGTTGTTTCTCCCGTTCCTGAATTACTTCAAGTTTGATTAATTTTGGAATATTTGCAGGGAGTCCTAGAGTTGTAGGTGACGACGAAGATGATTTTCATGATGATTTTGAACAAGAATTTCAGATCAAGAGTCATCATGCTTCTCCCAACCACCACCAATCTGTTAGTACTTCATTTCTATTTTCGCCAACCTACTAGTTAGAAGCATTAATATTAGCTACAAAACATGGTGTTATATCTTATCTAATAGCACTAGAAATGATTAACTTGTCTTGAATTATCATGTCTATCAAAAGATTAATTAGTAGTATTAACATATTCCTCGGAAACAACCTTTATACCTTTATGAGGTAGTGGTAGTCTGCGTACATTTTACCCTCCCCCAGACCCCCACTTGTGGGATTCCATTGGGGTATCTTGTTGTTATTAACATATTGGTATGTTTGGCAGGAGAATGGAGAGTATAATCACAATGTGGCTAATGGTGTTGCTTATAATCAATCGCTTGCTGGAAGCGGTATGCCTATTAGATAATTGTTTCAAACTAATTGTTTGGTCTTAATTTGCTTATTTATTAATGGAATATTTACAGTTGCAGGCAAGGATTTGGAGGATGAGCAGAAGGAAAGTTATGGTGACGCCGAATGGAAGGAAAGAGTAGAGAAATGGAAGAACCGTCAAGAAAAGAGAGGACTTGTTAGTAATGGTGGAAATGATCAGTCTGATGATCAAGATGATGACTATCTGTATGTCGTCTTTCTTTTCACTCTCTCCATAATTTGCTACTAGTATTTCACTAAACTTGCATTAACGTGTTGTTTACCATCAGTGTAATCCCACGGGTGAGATTTGCTACTATATTTGTTGTTTTCAATAGACCCTCGGCTTACAAGGCGAATTCAACATGTTATTTGACATATAAAACTCGTGGAACATTTCAATATTCTAACCACTTTACTGATTTCCAAGCAGTTTGGCTGAAGCTCGGCAACCACTCTGGCGAAAAATTCCACTTCCATCAAGTCTAATCAGTCCATATCGGATAGTCATTATCTTCAGGCTTGTCATTCTTGGATTCTTTTTTCATTTCCGGATCTTAACACCAGCCTATGATGCCTATCCGTTATGGATCATTTCTGTTATATGTGAAATATGGTTTGCATTATCATGGATACTTGATCAGTTCCCCAAATGGTCACCCATAAACCGTGAAACTTACCTGGATCGATTGACATTGAGGTTTGAACGTGAAGGCGAGCCAAATCGATTAGCCCCAGTGGATGTGTTTGTGAGTACAGTTGATCCTCTTAAGGAGCCTCCTATTATCACTGCAAACACTGTTCTGTCAATCTTGGCTGTTGATTATCCTGTTGAGAAAGTTAGCTGTTATGTATCAGATGATGGAGCTTCCATGCTGTTGTTTGATACATTAGCAGAAACGGCTGAATTTGCCAGGAGATGGGTGCCATTTTGTAAGAAATATAGTGTAGAGCCTAGAGCACCTGATTTCTACTTCAATGAAAAAATTGATTACTTGAAAGATAAAGTTCAGCCTACCTTTGTCAAGGACCGCAGGGCCATGAAGGTATGTATCTATAACTTCATTCGTCTCATTTGATACGACTATATCAGAGTAGATGCAGTGCTTAAAACTTACTCTCTTGTGGCAGAGAGAATATGAAGAATTCAAAGTAAGAATTAATGCATTAGTAGCAAAGGCTCAGAAAAAACCAGAAGAAGGATGGGTAATGCAAGATGGAACTCCATGGCCTGGTAACAACACCAGAGACCATCCTGGTATGATTCAAGTTTATCTTGGTAGTGAAGGTGCACTCGACATTGAAGGTAAGGAGCTGCCCCGCCTTGTCTATGTTTCTCGTGAGAAACGACCGGGCTATCAACACCACAAGAAAGCTGGTGCCATGAATGCTTTGGTTAGTATCAGTAGTATATTAATTTCTGGCTTTACTTCCTTGACATTCTGTTAAGTCCTTTTTCTTCATGTCATGTAATTTGTTGTGTTTTTTCTAAATAGGTTCGAGTTTCGGCAGTCCTGACCAATGCACCATTTATGTTGAACTTGGATTGTGATCACTACCTTAACAACAGCAAGGCAGTTAGAGAAGCCATGTGCTTTTTAATGGATCCACAAGTTGGAAAGAAGCTCTGCTATGTCCAATTTCCCCAAAGATTTGATGGTATTGATCGCCACGATCGATATGCCAACCGTAATGTTGTCTTTTTTGATGTAAGTTGATTTATAAATGCAGCAAAATGCGTTAACAAAGGATCTACTCCCAGTATTATGTTCTGGTTCAATATATTTTTTTCCGTTTATGGTGGCAGATCAACATGAAAGGACTAGATGGAATTCAAGGACCAGTTTACGTTGGAACGGGTACAGTGTTCAACAGGCCGGCGTTATACGGCTATGATCCACCTGTGTCTGAGAAGCGTCAAAAGATGACATGTGATTGCTGGCCTACTTGGTGCTGCTGCTGTTGTGGTGGTTCAAGAAAGTCCAAGTCCAAATCGAAGAAGAAGAGCATCAAGGCCTTACTTGGGCTCGGAGGACTATACAACAAGAAAAAGAAAACAATGAACGGAAAGAACTACACTAGAAAGCCATCTGGACCTGTCTTTGATCTTGAGGAAATTGAAGAAGGCCTTGAAGGATATGATGAGCTTGAGAAGTCGTCTCTCATGTCGCAAAAGAACTTTGAGAAACGATTCGGGCAGTCCCCAGTTTTCATAGCTTCCACACTAAAGGAAGATGGTGGACTTCCTGAAGGGACAAACCCAACAACACTCATAAAAGAAGCTATTCATGTTATTAGCTGTGGGTATGAAGAGAAAACGGAGTGGGGCAAAGAGGTTAGAATCATATTTCGTAAATAAATTATGAGTTATTGGTGTTCTCTTAGCTAACTTCTAATAAATTGGTTTTCAATCTTCTTTTCTTGACAGATTGGGTGGATTTACGGTTCTGTCACAGAGGACATTTTGACTGGATTCAAGATGCACTGCAGAGGATGGAGATCGGTTTATTGCTGTCCGAAGAGAGCAGCTTTTAAGGGATCAGCTCCAATCAATCTATCAGATAGATTGCACCAAGTCCTGAGATGGGCTCTTGGTTCTGTCGAGATCTTCATGAGTCGTCATTGTCCACTTTGGTATGCCTGGGGTGGAAAACTCAAATGGTTGGAAAGGCTAGCATACATTAACACCATTGTTTATCCATTCACATCCATCGCTCTGCTAGCTTACTGCACCCTTCCAGCTGTATGCCTTCTCACTGGAAAATTTATAGTCCCCACAGTAAGTGAAGTGAAGTCATTTGGTTCAGTAATACAAAGATTTGATTTTGATACATGTTTCTTTTGTAGCTTAACAACTATGCAAGCATTTGGTTCATGGCTCTCTTTCTCTCCATCATAGTCACAAGCATACTCGAGCTGCGATGGAGTGGAGTAAGCATTGAGGCCTGGTGGCGTAACGAGCAATTTTGGGTCATCGGTGGTGTTTCAGCACATTTGTTTGCAGTTTTCCAAGGCCTTCTTAAAGTTCTCGCTGGTGTAGACACAAACTTCACTGTAACAGCAAAAGCAGCTGATGACACTGAATTTGGAGAGCTTTACCTCTTCAAATGGACTACACTTCTCATCCCACCAACCACTATAATCATCTTGAATATGGTGGGCGTTGTAGCTGGTGTTTCGGATGCCATCAACAATGGTTATGGTTCATGGGGTCCGCTCTTCGGAAAGTTATTCTTCGCCTTTTGGGTTATTCTGCATCTCTATCCTTTCCTAAAGGGATTGATGGGCAGGCAGAATAGGACTCCCACCATTGTGGTCCTCTGGTCAATTCTTCTTGCTTCGATCTTCTCGCTGGTTTGGGTCAGAATAGATCCATTCCTACCAAAGCAGAAGGGACCTATACTCAAGCAATGTGGAGTGGAATGCTAAGTGCCATGCCTGGTAGCTGTGTGATGCATTCTTTGCCAAATTTTTGTTAGGTTGCTTTTTTTATTGCAAGTGAACACACTGTATCTGTCTGCTAGTGTTTTGCCTAGCAATAAAGTGAAGACTAGATAAGGGTATTATGAAACTTTGTAACATTCATACTTGTCCAAATTAATACCAAGACTTTTAAGATGCTCTCATAATCCTCTAATGGTAAAGTTGTTGCCGTGTGACCAGGAGGTCACGAGTTCAAGCTTGGAAACAGCCTCTGCCAGAAATGCAAGGTAAGGCTGCGTACAATAGACCCTTGTGGCCGGGCCCTTCCCTGGACCCTGCGCATAGCGCGAGCTTTAGTACATCGGACTTTCCCTTCCCTCACACTCCTCTAATGACATATAATTTTCATCTTTTAGAAGACTTTGTTATAAGATCACTATGGAAATTTAGTGCATTACCAACCTCATGTGGTTTCTTCTTTTAAAAAGTATTTTTCCCGGTGGAAGTTCAGATATCAACATAATTAGGCTTAGAATATAAGATTTTGAGATCTAAGTATCATGACTAACAGGATGATATTATTTATTTCTAGGGAAAAGTGCAACAAAAACATAGTAATTTGGATTGATCCAAGGCTTGCTATATAGATCCTAGATCTTGAGGAAGTTGCATTTAACACAAACTCTACAGCCTGTACATTAGGTCCTATCTTCTCATTATTTCTGAAAACTTGTTAGTTTGCTCATTTCTATTGTCCCCAATGGCTGTGGAAGGTAAGGCAAAGTCTTAACAGACAATTCTTGTGCTACAGAACGCATGGTTGGTCGTGACTCAGGAGTGGTACGTGTACATGCTAAGGCAATTGTAATTACAAAAACTACTGCCTCTGCCAAGTGACCAGTGGGAGGTGAAAGCCTTTGGTCAAGAACATCCTTCAAAAGTATTTCTGAAGATAATGTTGTTGATGCTGATAATGAAGTTAAAAGCTCCCCTGGATGCTTTCCCATCATAACCTCCATCGCCACGACTCCAAAACTGTAAGCATCACATTTTTCTGTAACACGCATGGTAAGTGCAAGCTCTGCACAAGAAGAAAAACAAGAGTAAATAGCTTCCTGCATTCTTCCAATGAACATACTAATTGATTAACAGAAAAACGGATGCATAAGCGAATGAGTATGTAAAATACCTGGTGCCATATAGCCATAAGAACCAGCAACTGTGGTCCAATTTGATGATTCTGAAGCTAACAACTTTGCTGTGCCAAAGTCAGACAGCCGTGGCTCGAATTCTGACTCGAGCAAAATGTTGTTCAATGATACATCACGGTGCACAACGGGTGGAGAGCAGTCATGGTGCAAGTACGCGAGTGCATGAGCTATTCCTTGAACAATTTTCACTCTTGTACCCCATCCAAGTTCCATTACCATATCGTTGTCATATAGAACTTTCCCTAGGCTACCTCTTTCTATATACTCATAAACCAAGTACATGCACCCATTCTTGGAACAGTAACCAAAGAGCTTAATTATATTCCTGTGTCTCACCTCTGTCAGAGTTCTGATCTCATTCTCAAAGCTTCGACGATTTGTCAATGGAATGTCACTCGAGTCTGACATGTTGAGTCTTTTGACTGCAACAATCTGTCCAGAGGGCAAAACAGCTTTATAAACACTTCCAAAGCCTCCTCTTCCAATGCAGTTCTTTTCACTGAAATCCTCAGTAGCTTTCACTATGTCACCAAATGTAAACTTCCCTTCTCTTTCCCAAATCAGAGATTCTGAGGTCAATTCTTCTTGCTTCGATCTTCTCGCTGGTTTGGGTCAGAATAGATCCATTCCTACCAAAGCATCCCAAATCAGAGATTCTGAATTTTCATGCATCTGGCTAGCTTTGATCTCCAAATCATATTGCTTAGCCTTCCTTCGAGACACAAGACATGCAACAAACAGGATTGCCAAAAGTATGAGGCTGCCGACAGGTACAAGTACCGCAATGAGGACCTTTTGCTTCTTGTTTCCAGACTTGTCATTTGGCGTATCCGAATTACATGAGGATAATCCTTCTACATTTCCACACAAACCAGAGTTTCCAAGAAAAGATCTAGCCAGTGCTCCTCGAAATATTCCATCAGTTGGAATTGGCCCAGAAAACTCATTGTACGAAAAGTCCATCTCTTGAAGACTGATCATGCGAGATAACGCTGGAGGAATTCTACCCGAGAGGTTGTTGTGTGAGAGGTTGAGATTCATTAATGAGGTGAGCTTGGCCAAGTTTTGTGGAATGGTTCCCGTTAGTGAATTGCCACTTAGGTCCAAAAGAATACTCAACTGCATCAAATTGCCAAGTTCAGAGGGAATGCCACCTGATAATGAGTTGTTACCAAGATTCAAGCTCAACAGGCGCTCGCACTTCCCAAGATCTACTGGTATGTTACCACTTAACTTGTTTGCTGACAAATCAAGATGCTGGAGATTAGTTAAATTGCCAATAGACTGAGGGATGCTTCCTGTAAGATTGTTTCTGCTCAAGCTAAGATTGTAGAGCAGGCCTAACCTTCCCAATTTGGAAGGAATTTCACCAGTTAATTCATTTCCTTCCAAAGTTAACATGCGCAGCTCGCTCAGATTCCCTAGCTCAGCTGGAATTACACCAGAAATTTTGTTTCCATCCATTCTTAGACTTGTGAGATTTTCACATTTCCCCCAGTCAGGTGAGAGTTCACCTGAAAACTGGTTGTCACTAAGAGAAAGGAAAACAAGATTCGGGTGCACTCCAAATGCCTCCGCAAGATTACCAGATAAATTGTTGCCTTCAAGCCGTACTCGTCTTAGCTTTGTGCAGTTCTTCAAGCAATCTGGTAACTTCCCACTGAATTTGTTCCCATTTATTGTCAACTCCTCAAGATTTCGGCTACATAATCCAGGAGGTAGTTCACCAGTGAAGCTGTTATTTGCCAAGCCAACATTAGACAATAGAGGACTGTTCTTTCCAAAGTCCTTAGGGACACTGCCTGAGAAATTATTAGTATATACAGAAAGAAGGTTTAGACTACTGAGGTCAGAAATGCTGTCCGGCAGCTCACCACTTAGTCGGTTGGTGTTGATGTCGAGAGTTTGAAGGGATGTCAATTTTCCAATCTCAGAAGGAATGGTTCCACTGAGATTGTTGCGAAAAAGTTGCAACGTCTTTAGATTGGTCAGATTTCCAATGGTTGGAGGTATTGTGCCTGAAAGCTGGTTATCAGAGAAATCTAGCTCCAACAAGTTTACCAAGTTCCCTATCTGATAGGGAATGGAACCAGTGAAATTGTTATGAAAGAGGTAAAGATAAGTGATGTTTGTCAACTGACTGGTTTCCAATGGAATTTTCCCCGTAAAGGAATTGTTTTGAAGCTGCAAAGATATCAGTTCTGTCCAATTAGTGATGAAATTTGATGAGATTTCACCGGACAGAAAATTATCGGACAACCCCAAATTAGATAACTTGGTAAGAGAAGAGAATGATGGAGGCATTGGTCCTTGCAGGGCATTTTCTGCTAGAGCCAAGATAGTTAGTTTAGTACAAAGGCCAAGCTCAGAAGGAATGGTTGAATTCAAATCGTTCTTCCGAAGATCCAATTGTTGAAGATTTATCAATCTACCTATAGAAGATGGAATCTTTCCTTGAAATGAATTGTTGAAAAGTACAAGAATTTCAAGACTAGTGATCAAGCCAATTTCATCAGGGATTAATCCTGAAAACATGTTAACACCTAGCTGAAGTTCTTTTAACTTGGACAACTTGGTAAAATTTGGTGACAATGAACCTTGAAACAAATTAGATGAAAGATCGAGTCTTTCAAGGTTGTTCAAGTTACTGAATACTGTTTCAGGGATTGAACCATTCAAATGGTTTATCGACAAATTAAGATAAGTCAAATTATGGCAACGGAGAACGAATTCAGGGAATTCTGACCTCAGTTCATTATAGCCAAAGCTTAGATGCTTCAGCATAGGCATATTCCTCAACTTAGACCAATCAGGAGTTTCTAAGTAATTTGATCCAAAATCCAAGTACCATACTTTCTGAAGATTGCTAATTTGATACGGTATAACACCTTCGATATTGTTGTTATAGAAGCTGATATATTCAAGATGAGTCAACTTCCCCATCTCTTCAGGTATGACACCTGACAAGATATTGTTACTCAGGTCCAGGAAAGTTAGCCTAGATGCATTGCCAATACTCCAAGGTATCGATCCACTAAAGTTATTCCCATTGACATTGAAACTCACGAGACTCGGAAATGAAGTGAAGTCAAGGTGATCAAGAGAGCCTGAGAGGCCTGAATCAGAAAGATTGATCTCAGAAATTCTGCCACCAGCATTACAGACAATACATGTCCAATTGCACAAGTTTTCGACATTCGAAATGGACCATGAATCCAACAAAGAAGTTGAAGCTAAATTACTCTTCCATTTCACAAGAGATTCAGCTTCTCTTCTTGCTGATGATGTGATGCTTAATGGAAGTGAAAAAAGAAGTAACACATACAAAATGTAAACTAAGCTACTATGAAATTTTGTCATGTCTAATATTTGGTTTGGTTTCAACAAGAGTTAATACAGCATTTTTGAACTTTTAGATGAAAGGGTTGTCAATATATAAGTGGAACACAAAAAGGGAGTACATTATTAGTGGAAAAGCAATCATCAAAGTCTTACTCCCTCCCTTTTTATTGTCAGCTTAACTAACTTTCAAAGTAAAATTAGATTATATTAATTCGATATTTTATAAGTATTAATAAATTGTAGCTTTTTTTTTTATATCAATATAACAAAAAATATATCTTAAAATGTTATTTAAAGTTCATATTATTTGACTCTTAAAAAGGAAACTATGACAACTAAAAAGGAACGAGTGAGTTGAAATGTCAGAATAACACGGTTTCTAAGCCATTAATTATTTTGAGGGATTTTGTCAAAATTCTATGTCAACTTGTTCAATAGTAAATAAAATATTATGAGTGTGAAGAATTTTTTAGGAAAAGCATATTTATTAAAGTAAAACTTTGGTTGAAAACCAATACTATTAAAGAAAATTCAAATCAAGTCAATGCTTATTTTTTTGTTGCATTTCAACATACGTTTGGTGTGGAAACTGACGAAAAAGTTTACTGGAATATTTGTATTAATATTTTGAAATCCATCGCAACACAGGAAACAAACAAAAAGAATCTCCAAATAATTGTATTCTAGCGAAGAAGATTAAAAATTTACTTTACATTATAAATTTAAATCCTATGTGTAAAGTTTAATATTGGAGTAACTGATAAAGTTATTATCGAACTTGTCCTAATATAAAATTCTGATTCTGCTACTGATGATGATGTCAGAAGAATGGTTTGTTTGTATATGTAGTAGCTGGATTGCTGACCTTTTTATAGCTGATTCAACAAATTAAAATTTGAAAATCCTTTTATTGGACAATACAGGTCTTCTGAAGGACATTTGTGTGCTGGTTTGGGGTCAAAATTGATGGCTATATTTAATGTACATTTAAATGTTCAACTACTCTGTACTCCTTAGTCCTTACCTTGGTTTTCTCCTAAAAGATCACTACATTTTTTTAATTAAAAAATTATTTTCACAAATAATTTTATTAAACTAGTGAGAAAAGTTTTTATATTAAAAAAATAATTTTTCTTAATATTGATAATTTATTTTTCATCATATATTCTTTCAGTAAGCTAATTCAAGAAAAAATAAGTGACAATCATTTTCTATGATATAAATCTTTCATCAATTTACATTGAAAAAAACTTTTGTTTATAGTAATGGAACCAACGAAAAAAGTTAGGGAACATTTTATAGGATAAACATAATAATCTTAAAATAAAATTTAAAATTAATTTTATTTCATATTTAATGTGTGGTATTAGCTACTTTCAAGACTATTTTATCTTGCTATTTATATTAAAATGGTAGAATTATTATCCATAAGAAAAATAAGATAAAATAGTCCCCGCAATCTTTAAGTCCTTATTTGCTGATTAATAAAGATATTGACTAACTTCATTCATAATTAAAATAACGAAATGGTACTAGTCTTTAACTATGTTATTATTATATGACTTTAGGGAAATTAGTTATAATAATGTAAAATGTGTAATTTATAGTGCTGCTTCCTATTTTTCACTTGTCTTCCCCTTTGACATAATTCAGTGGCACAATGGAATTAAAAAATTATATCCTAAATACCAAGATCCAAAGCTTTTTAAAGATTTTATTTTGTTTCACTAGATCTCATACTAGGTATCATGGAATAAATATAATAAAATAAAATAATAATGTCAATTGTTATTGATTTTTTTTTCATTTGATGTCCAGTATCTATATTAAAATTCGATTAATTTAAATTCTTGGTCCGAGTGGGGATAGCATTTCTCTTCTGCATGTCCATGGAGTTTTGAAGAATAAGGTCTCATGCAAAGGATAACACTTCTCATCATATTCAAGACACAAACTTGAAACCTCTAATTAATAAGAGAATGTCGCCCCCATCTTTTGATGATTATTTATTATTGATTAAATGTTCAAATCATGTTTGTGGCCAAATCATTAAAAATCGTCTTATTTTAGCTATCATGATAAGATTTGGTACAAATTTGAAGGAAAAATTAATGAAAGGTGTTGTTTGACTGATACATTCCTTATAAATAATTAAATTTTTATGTGTTTCTTAATTCTAGAGTAATTAATGCTAAGGATAAAGTTAATTCTTTTTGTTTGTTTGATTATGTTGAACAAATTATAAATATGTTACTCCCTCCGTCTCATATTATTTGAGTTTTTGAAGCTTTTTTCAAGGTTGAAAATATTTGAATTGTTCAAAATTCAAGGTGAATGTTTAAACTTTTTTCATATTTGCCCTTTCATTTATTGAACTTTTATATTTTCTAGGACATAAATTACATTACATATTTATGATTTCACAAAGGGCAATAGTAGAAAGTATGATGTAAATTTTATCTTTAAATGTGTTTCTTAATATGTGTGTATTACCTCACAAATTCAGTTAATATGGGACAGAGGGAGTAGTTGATAGGAATTTTCGTATATAACCACTCAAAAATATTTTAATTATGCTCCATATTTATGGTTTCTTAATATGTGTGCATTACTTCACAAATTGAATTAAAACGGGACAGAGAGAGTAAGCTATAAATTATACTTTTCATTAATATATTATATAAGCTATAAATTTATTTAAACAGATTTTAAATAAATTGTCATAAATTAACTTGTTCAATTATTATTAAGTTTTGGTTTATTAGTCTATCCTTCTATACTTATCTAAATACCTAATAAATTTTGTTATTATAATTATATATCATGTATTAAATACAAAATTTATTTTTTTTCAAAATATTTTAACTATAAATTTCTCATGAATCAATTTAGACTATGTATCAATATAAGTTTTTAAATTTAAATTAATAAAATCAAAATAAGTCCAACCAATAAATAAAGAGATCATTGACACCTCAATCAAATTGGAAAGACCATATTTTATGGATTAATTTTATATTCCTAATTATTTTATCAAAATTTATCATTTTTTAAATAAAAATAAAGTTGGATCGAAACACCGTTTTTAAAAAAAAATTGAATATACTATTGTTAGTAGGTAATGCTGACAACGAGATGATGCTAGCTAAATATTATCAATATTTCTCAATCTCAATTTATATGATATATTTTATATTTAAAAATAATTTAATTTTAAATTATTTATTTATTTTTAATAAAATAATTTATAATTATAAAAATATTTTTAACTTACTAGTTTAGTGTCCATACTTTGCATGTGTCTATCGCGCCAACTAATAAAAAATATACAAAAATAAAGAAATTATTATGTGTGTAACTTGTGGATATTTTAAAATTATTTTAACTATTTTTTAAATGTCATTACTTAGTCATTAATGATTACATAAAAATATTTTGTTAACACAAAAATTATATGATATATATTCACTCTTTACATGGCTAATACAAGATCATTTGCATGACAATTTTGAGGCCATTTGCATGGCAATTTTAAGGCCATTTACATGGCACTTTTAAGGCCAAAAACTTGGCAAGTTTAACGTCAAATACTTGACAAGTTTAAAGCCAAAAGCTTGGCAAGTTTAAAATCATAAACCATACTTAATCACCAAGTTTTCACAAGTATAAATATGACTTCATTCTTGAAGCAAAGCATGAGTGAAGAGAAAAAAAATAAGAGTAAGAAGTGAGTAAAAACAAAGAGTGAAAAGAAAAGGAAAGTTACTACACTTTCTACTAATATATATGTTCTTGATTTTTAGTTTACTATTATAATCCCCTTTTCTGACTTGCTTATTTTATAGTAATTATATTTTGTTGATTCATGTATCCTCTAAGTAATAAGAGAAGACTTGTGTAATACTGGGGAAACATTTCACACCGCTGAAATAGTTTCTTAGGACAGTACCCAACATGATTCAAGTATTATTTTTACTTATATATTATACTATTTAAAATTATAATTGTAGTAATATTTATCTATGTTTTTCATTAATTATTTTGACTCATTAATCTTCTCTTATATTTCGTCTTCCCAAATATATATATAGAAGAAAGAGATTTCATTTTTCCACTATATAACTAACATCATTGTTAGTACTACTCCTGTTTCTCCACTCCCAACTGTCCTACCATATGCCAAATTATTTTCAGATGTTTCAAATATTGAAATCTTCGCTAATGAAAATTTCAAAAGATGGAAACAACGTGTTTTTTTCCTACTCGATGTTCATAGTGTTGCACATGGTTTATTACATTCATAGCCTGATGTAGATGCTGATAACAAAATTCTGGAATTATGGCAATATGCCAATAAGATATGTCGTCACACCATTTTACAAATCATTTCTAACAAGCTATTTGATGTATACTGTAGTTGCAAAGAAGTAAAAGTTATTTGGGAAGCTTTGATTAAAAGTTCACTGTCGAAGATGCCACCAAACAAAAGTTTGTGATTGGAAGATTTTATCAATGGCAGATGAGTAACGAGAAGGAGATGAAAATTCAAATCAATGAATATCAAAAACTGCTTGAAGTCTTGAAATCTGAGGGAATTACTTTACCAGAAAAACTTGTTAGAGTGCTGATTGGAAAAATTGTCTGACTCATGGAATGATTACAAAAATAACTTAAAGCATAAGCAGATAAATTTCACGCTTGAGAAAATTGTGACTCACATTCTAATTGAAGATACCAATAGAAAGGAGTCATTCAGGTCAAAAGAGTTGACACTCAAGGAAAATCTAGTGCAAGGTCAAAACAGCAACAACAACAGGTATGACAATAAGTCTCAAGGTTACAAGTCTTATAGCCCCAATTTTAAGAAAAAGAAAGACTATTGTTTCACTTTTGGAAAATCAGGTCATCATGCCGTACAGTGCAGAAAGAGAATGAAAAATGACAAAGAAAAGGGCTATCCTCCCAAAGCTAATTTAGCTGAAGGAGATGAAATTATTGCAGCTGTCATTTCTCAAGTGAATATTGTAGCACATATAAAAGAATGAGCGGTAGACTCTGGGGCTACTCAGCACATTTGTGCAAATCAAGAAGCATTTGTCTCCTATAAATCAGTAGGGGATGATAGTGAAGTAGTCTACCTTGGAGACTCAAGAACTACTAAAGTCTTGGATAAGGGTAAAATGCTTCTGAAGCTCACTTCTGAAAAAACTTTAGCGCTTATAGATGTGCTACATGTTCCTGAAATGCGGCCCAACCTGATTTCTATTGCTTTACTTGGTAAAGCTGGAGTGAAAGTATCATTTGAGTCTGATAAAGTCATATTGACCAAATCTAATGTATTTGTGGGGAAAGACTATTTTAACCAAGGACTTTTTATACTCAATGTTATGAATGAAAAGATATCTACTTCTGCTTATATGATTGAATCTATTTCTTTATGGCATGCTAGATTAGGACATGTTAATGTCTCATATATAAAGAACATGCAATCACTTGGTTTGATATTTGGTCTAAATTCAAATAATATTAACAAATGAGAAATATGTGTTGAAGCTAAAATTACTAAAAGGTCACATTTTTCAGTAAATAGAGAAACTGAATTATTGTCTTTAATTCACACTGATTTAGGTGACTTAAAACACACTATCATTAGAGGTGGTAAAAGATATTATGTGACATTTATTGATGATTTTTTAAGATATCCTAAGTTGTATTTGCTTAGAAACAAAGATGATGTTTTTAATGCATTTATTTCTTATAAATCTGAAGTTGAAAATCAACTTAGTAGAAAAATCAAAAGAATTAGATCTAATAGATGTGGAGAATATTTATCTTTAAATACCTTTTGTGAAAAAGAAGGAATTATTCATGAAGTAACTCCTTCTTATTCACCTGACCCTAATAGAGTAGCTAAGAGGAAAAATAGGACATTGAAGGAAATAATGAACTCCATGTTAATTAGTTCTAATGCACCTGATAATTTGTGGGGTGAAGTTATATTGGTTGCATGTCACTTATAAAATAGAATTCCTCATAAAAGAACTGGCAAAACATCTTACGACTTGCGGAAGGTTTATAGACCTAACTTGAAAAATTAAAAGTATGGGGATGTCTTGCTAAAGTTCTCTTGCCTGAACCTAAGAAGAAAAAAATATGTTCCAAAACAGCTGATTGCATGTTTATTGGATATACTGAATATAGTGTTGCATATAGATTTCTTGTTTTGAAAAGCGATGTACCTGATAACAATACTATTATTGAAACAAAAAATGCTGAATTCTTTGAACATATTTTTTCACTAAGTGATAAAATCTCTCATGCACCTGTTGAAAGAAATAGTGTAACTACTTCTAATGTTGAGGAGCTAAGAAGAAGTAAAAGACTGAGAAAAGAGTATTTTTCTTATGAAAATGATTTCCAAACTTTTCTTGTGGACAATGAACCATCAAATTATTCTTAAGCTATTTCTTCTCCTGATGCTAAATTTTGAAAAGAGGCAATAAAAATTGAAATTGATTCAATTATGAAAAATAATATATGATTTTTGACTAATTTACCTGCTGCTACAAAACCTATTGGTTGCAAATAGATTTTCAAAAGAAAACTTAATCCTAATGGATTTGTAGATAAATATAAAACTTTTGGTGCAAAACCTATTGGTTGTAAATGAATTTTGAAAAGAAAACTTAATCCCGATGGATCTATAGATAAATAGAAAACTCGATCAGTAGCAAAAGAATTTTTTCAAAAATAAAATATTGATTATTTTGATACATTTGCACCAGTAACTAGAATTTCTTCTATTCGAATGTTAATTGCCTTAGCATCAATCCATAAGCTTTTTATCCATCAAATGGATGTAAAAATAATTTTTTTAAACAGTGATTTGAAAGAAGAAATATATATGGTTCAACCTGAAGGATATATTGCTCCTGGACAAGAAAATAAAGTTTGTAAACTTATTAAATCTCTTTATGATCTTAAACAAGCTCCTAAGAAATGACATGAAAAATTTGATCAAGTCTTAGTGAGAGATGAATTTTCTTCTGTTGAAGTAGATAAGTGTGTTTATATTAAAATGGTAGACAATGATTATGTGATAATATGTTTGTATGTTGATGATATGCTTATATTTGGTACAAATTTAAATATTGTGCAGAGTACCAAATTATTTTTGTTTACTAATTTTGATATGAAAGATTTGGGTGAAGTTAATATGATATTGAGAATTAAAGTTACAAGAAGTGAAGATGGTATATTATTGTCACAAGAACATTATGTGCAGAAACTTCTTAAGAAGTTTGAATGTTTTGATGTGATACCTGTGACCACTCCTTATGATGCTAATTCTCAGTTGAAAAAGAATAAAGGTGACCTAGTGACTCAGTCTAAATATGCTCAGATTATTGGGAGTCTGATGCATTTGATGAATTTTACTAGGCCTGATATAGCCTATGTTGTGTGCTCTAAATATGCTCAGATTATTGAGAGTCTGATACATTTGATGAATTTTACTAGGCCTGATATAGCCTACGCTATGTGTAGACTGAGTAGATATACCCATAATCCCAATAAAGAGCATTGGTCAGTGTTAATGAGACTGATGAGATATTTGAGAGGAACCATGAATTATGGTATCCTATATAGTGGATTTCCTTCAACATTGGAAGGGTATTATGATGCAAACTGGATCTCTGATTCAGATGAGATAAAATCCACTAGTGGATATGTGTTCACCTTAGGTAGTGGTGCAATGTTATGAAAATCAGCTAAACAAACGATCATTGCTAGATCAACTATGGAGTCAGAGTTTGTAACTCTGGAACTAGCTGGTTCTGAGGCTGAGGGGCTAAGAAATTTCTTAGCAAGTATCCCTTTTATAAAGGATGAGATGCCTTCAGTGTCTATACACAGTGATTATCAAGCTGCAATTGTCATTGCGAAGAATAAATCTTACAATTGTAAAAGTAGACACATGAAATTGAGACATGATGTCGTTAAAGCAGCTGCTGAAAGATGAAATTATTTTCATTAATTATGTGAAGTCAGAATTGAATTCGACCGATTCACTGACTAAACCTGTGGGAAGAAAATTAATTCTTCAAACCTCGAAAGAGATGGGTCTGAGGCCAATATGATTGTCAATAAAGATGGTCATTCACTGACTAAACCTGTGGAAAGAAAATTAATTCTTCAAACCTCAAAATAATGGGTTTGAGGCCAATATAATTACCAATAAAGATGGTAACTCAACCAATGTGATTGAAGATCCCACGAAGTAGGTTCATATGGGTAATAACAAGTTGATATTGACACTGCACACTAACTGAGAGTGCTTAAACTGCTACTAATTATGAGGGATGAGTTATTAGCTCTTAATGAATTCATAGTCCTTAAGGATGGTGTATGTAGAGCAGTATACACTTTATGAATTCACCCATATGAGAAGTGGAGTGAGGCCACTCCTATGAGACCTTGGCCTAGTCTCTAGAGCTCTCATGAATAACTAGCACGCGCCAGCCTATTGACACAAAATCATGTTGAACAACAAAATATAAGGATCAGAATGCGATTGGTAGAATATCTGACTTACAATAAAGAATTTTTGGTTCATAGAATTTTATATTTCACCAATAATTCTGTAAGTTAAATTTTATAATTGATCTAAGTTTGGTTCATAGTCCAAAAGACACCAAACCTATAACATTTTGGTCATGCAAAATTAAGCAAGTGTTGTTATTATTCTTAAAATATTTTTAAAAATATATGGGGGATTGTTGGATATTTTAAAATTTATTTGAACTATTTTTTAAATGTCATTTCTTAGTCATTAATGATTACATAAAAATATTTTGTTAACACAAAAATTATATGATATATATTCACTCTTTACATGGCTAATACAAGATCATTTGCATGACAATTTTGAGGCTATTTGCATGGCGATTTTAAGGCCATTTACATGGCACTTTCAAGGCAAAAAATTTGGCTGTTTAATGCCAAAAGCTTGACAAGTTTAAAGCCACAAACCATATTTAATCACCAAATTTTCACAAGTATAAATATGACTTCATTCTTGAAGCAAAGCATGAAATGTAGAGAAAAAAAACAAGAGTAAGAAGTGAGTTAAAACAAAGAGTGAAAAGAAAAGAAAAATTACTACACTTTCTCCTAATGTATATTTTCTTAGTTTTTAGTTTACTATTATAATCCCCCTTTCTGACTTGTTTAGTTTGTAGTAATTATATTTTGTTGATTCATGTATCCTCTATAATTAGAGAAGGCTTGTTTAATCCTGGGAAAATATTTCACATTGTTGAAATAATTTTTTAGAACAGTGCCCAGCACGACTCAAGTATTATTTTTACTTATATATGTATACTATTTAAAATTATAATTGTAGTAATATTTATCTATATTTTTCATTAATTATTTTGACTCATTAATCTTCTCTTGTATTTCATCTTCCCAAATATATATAGAAGAAAGAAATTTCATTTTTCCACTATATAACTAACATCATTGAGCACACAATTATAAATAATTACGTAAATATTACTATATCATATCATCAAATTTATAAATACGTCATTTTTTAGTAAACAAAATAATTGAATGTATTTTAAATTTTATATATATCCTTTTTTTTCCTCATTCGATGTTCGCATTGGAACTTCGATTGAATTTGGATCACACATATATGACCTATTTAGAGATAAAACTCTTAACATAATTTTTTTCATATTCAGAACTCGAACTCTAAATCACTAAAAAAGAATAAAACAATTTCACCACATACATATTCTATATTAAATCAAAAGTCCATCTTTTCTTTCTTAAATTCTATATTAATCAAACTACATGCATAAATTAGAATGAGATATTTTTAGCTCAGAAAAGAGCCAAAAGTACTTCTTTTTAACTTATTAAATTTGGTTTTAAAAGAAATACTTTCCCTCTCATCTCACTTATTGAATAAAAAAAAAAGTATTGTTAATCTTATCTTTTTAACTTTACAAAAATCTTAAAGCTAAAGATTGAGTAGTTGACTAGAGTAGCTTTATAAAAAATCACGCGACAATGTATAATTAATTAAGGTATTAATTTATTGTATATTAAATTATTGAACTCATATATATTAACTAGTTTCTCAAGACCGGTATTGTATGAGCCCAATAGATATTTTAATAGTCATCATAAAATTAATTAGACACGTTATTATAATTTCATAGTTGAAGTAGATGAACAAATCGCCAAATAATAATTAATAAAAATGACACAGTAAAATTAAACAGTCATTTTAATAGACATCATAACACTAACCAGACACTTTAATAGCCATCACAAAATTAAGTAGACTCATTATTATAATTTTATAGTTAAAATTAATGAAGAAATAATTACATAATACTTTAATAGAAATAATGTAAAAAATATTATTGTTATTGAGATTCGATCTCGACACGTTAAATTTAAGATATTAGATTTGAATCGTCAAATCAAACAACAGCTGTCTGCTTAAAATAGGTGAAGCAGGCACAATAATCCTAAGCTACTCAAATAAATAACTTATTATATATAGAAATATGGTCCATTTGAAAATGTAATCAATTCTTTCGAAACTTAGATCAATAGAGATACGTCATTTTCAAAAAACAAGCAGAAAGTAAGCTTTCAAATCACCACCAAAGTGATAATAAAGTCAAAGCATTCAACTGAGAAATATTGTATTACCAATGGGAAAAAAGGAGAGAATATTGGACAATAGAAAAACTAGTTTTCAAATTTCCACATTTGAAAATGTGTCATTATCTCAATTGAACTTTGAACTTCTAGAATGGCCAATACAGATGAAAGTAAACCTTGACACTCGGAACAAATTATTTTAAAATTAATTTTTTTTAAAATAAGTTATTTTATTCATAACTTATTCCTTATTATGTGTTGGTGTAATATACCATAAATATAATGAATATACAGTTAAAAAATAAAATGACAAAAAATAAACAAATAATTCATTTAGGCTAAGTCGCAAATGTCTCGCACTCTTTAAGAAGATTCAGTCCCACTATAGCATAATCTATACTGATCTAGCAGTGTATCTCTTGACTTATCCTCTCGAGGATACAACCATCCAACAATGTCGTATGACTCAAACAATTTCGGATTAATTGAAAAGTCCAAAGGTCCATAAAAAGAATATCTTCCCTCAACATATAATTACTCTATTTTGTATGGTGTATTAGTTGAAGACCTAGAATATTTTTTTTGTCTCAACACTTCTCTTCACGTTCCCAAGAAATATCATCTCTACCTGTGAGATAGTGGTAAAATCTGGGTACATTCTACTCTCTCCAAACCCCACTTGTGAGATTCCAGGTATGTTGTTGTTGTCAACACTTCTCTTCACATGGAAAGAAACACTTGTGTTTATAGGTGAAGAATTATTTTTTGTCTTGAATAGGAATAAATTGGATACTAATATAGACAAATGAATGGAGTAATTATACTTTAGATGTTATATAAGTTACAAAGCATAATGAAGTAGAACATAGATTTATGATTGCATAAGTTATATTAAGAATAATTAATCACATTCTTGTCAATTTATATCTATTAAAATAATACATTTTCATAGTATGATTAATAGTAAACCAACTCTAACCTATTAGGCCTACAATTCACAATATACAAATTACCATTATTATATAGTTACCGTATTTACTTTTAATAGCATTTGAATGATTAAAATGAATCAAAATTGATATTTTGTAGATTTTTACTGAATATGTAATTTTCTTTAAATTCTTCCTTTGAAAAAGAATATATTAGAAATGAATATTAAAGTAATCCAATGGTCAAATCTTTCTTTAAATTCTTCCTTTGAAAAAGAATATATTAGAAATGAATATTAAAGTAATCCAATGGTCAAATCTTTCTTTAAATTCTTCCTTTGAAAAAGAATATATTAGAAATGAATATTAAAGTAATCCAATGGTCAAATCTTTCTTTAAATGCTTCCTTTGAAAAAGAATATATTAGAAATGAATATTAAAGTAATCCAATGGTCAAATCTTTCTTTAAATGCTTCCTTTGAAAAAGAATATATTAGAAATGAATATTAAAGTAATCCAATGGTCAAATCTTTCTTTAAATGCTTCCTTTGAAAAACCAAAATCAATCCAAATTAAACCTAACTATAGTACTTTCTAATACAATAAATGAATTTTTCACCAAATATTGAACATTCTTGTAAAATGGTAGGATCAAGATTTGAGGAAAGCATGAGCAAACAAAGCAACTTTTAGCGGCAATAAATTTGTAAAGCATGAGCCAACAAAGCAACTTTTAGCGGCGATAAATTTATAATGCCATTAATAATTAGAATTGATATAATTATTAGAGTTGTATTAAGTTTTAAAAATAAAACTAATTATTTAAAATTAAAATTTTATATTTAAAAATAAAAATATTTATAAATAATATTAAATTAATTATTTAAGATATGTGTTATCTTTTGGAAATATATTAATTAGTAAACATATGTTCCTAACAAATATTATAAAAGAAATAATTTATATTTTTAAAATTAGTATATTTTATTTAAATTAATCATAAAAATTAAAAGTACACAATTTTAATGAACATCAGAAAATATTTTTTTGACAAAAGATGTTAATATTATAAATGTTAGTAATATCAAAGAAAAGGAAAACATAATGTCATAACCTTATCCAACAATGAATTCTACTTTAGTTTAAAAATTAGAGTGCTAACAAAAAATAAATTAAAACAAATAATATAAAAATTACATGGAATCACATGAAAAAGTAAGAGTTGAGGATGAGAAGAAAATAAAATATATAATAAAAAATATTTTTAAAAATATTAGAATACTGAAAATAAAAAATCTAAAATAATAGAAATAACAAAATTAAAATTAAAATAAAAGGAAGAAAGAATATTAAAAAAGTTTCATGTAATTATATGGTGTAACTACATCAATTTCTTACCCTTTGAGAATTTAAGAGTGTAATTACATCCCTTCAATTACACCCAATTTCTGTCTTGTTAAGTAATTATTTGGCCAACCAAATAGGTTGAAGAGTGTAATTATACTCAATTACACCAAATCTCAATTACGTAGTGATTTTTCAATCAGACTCTAACAAAAAGTGATTAAATTTTGAACGATACTAGTTAATTATCAATGAATCCAATGTCATTATAAGCTTTAAGGATATTTACAAAAAGTGTTAATTGCTTCTAAAAAAACATATTTGATAATAATTTGCTTCTAAAAAAACATATTTGATAATAATTAAATTATTATCGTTAATTAATTATCCCTAAAAATCATTTTAAACATAATACCGCCAAATAAGCATATAAGAGATGGTGACTCAAACAACATTTTGATACACCACTATCCAACATGTCTCCACTAAATAACAAGTTCCATCAATGGAGAAGGTAAATGAATATTGCATATTTCACTTTTGTTTAGGCAAAATGTCTATGCACTTTTTGTATTAATTAACATGTATGAAAATCTAGAGTAATTAAATTCTTGGCAATATAATGGAATTTGAAATATGTCACAATTTTGTTCTAGTCATTATACCATCCATGAAATTGTATTGATGCCATTTTTGTGGCGCATAATTTTGTGCCCCAAATAAGGTTTCTAATTTTCCTAGTACCTAGTATTCAATAATAATAAATATATGATGTGGTGCATTTTATGTTCCCCTTGATAAGACATCACCATCGTCCCACTTTAACAAACATAGAAGAAAATAATGTGGGGGGACAAATCAATTGTTAATTTGTCATGTACGTACGATTAAATTATTCAGCTAAAAGAAATTAAAATACTTGAAAAATATATGTATTAGAGTCTGACTATTTCGAAATTGTGGTGTATAGAGCTTCATTTAAAAAAGAATACTCCTTATCAAGAACTTTTTCATACTCAAAACTCGAACTTGAGACCTCTAATTAAGAGCAAGGGCGGACCTAGGGTATGGGGAGGGGGTTCATCAACCCCTCAGCAAAAACTTACACGATATATACAATGATGGATCCAAGATTTTAACTCATGGGATTTCGAAATATAATATAAGTATAAATGTGCGAATAAATCAACAAAATACAATTTCCAAATGAACAATTAAGAAAAACTAAAAAATAATACTTTAAGTGGGATTCAAACCCTGAGCATGAGATTTCATTTAAAAGGAAACCTACCATTATGCTAAACTTTGTTTATTGTTTAGGGGGTTCAAGTTTAATATATATACGAAAATGTAAAAAATTTACCTTATACATACAGTGTAATTTTTCGTCGAGGGGTTTCGGATGAACCCCTCAACCTACCCTAGGTCCGCCCCTGGGTATATAAGGTAAATTTTCTATATTTTCGTATTTATATTAAATTTGAACCCCCTAAACAATAAGTAAAGTTTAACATAGTGGTAAGTCTCTTTTAAAACGAACCTTAAGGTTCAAATCTTATTTTAAATATTATTTTTTAGCAATACTATTTCTTTAAGAAATTGTATTTTGTTAATTTATTCACACATTTATACTTTTATATTTTGAACCCTGAGTTAAAATCTTAGATCTGTCACTGATTAAAAGAAGCATGTTTATCCATTACACCATATCCTTCGATAATGCATACACATTATTTTGGTGTATGTAATGCTCGGGGAAAGCTCAAACATATCAATGACCTAAAGCTAATCCGAAAGGAGGCCTTAAATTTTTAATCTTTCTTAGTGAAATTTATCATAGCCAACCTATTTAATTTTTATTGAGACATAAATAATATTTTGTCTAAATTCTAATAATTCTTTCCTCTTAGATCAAGAGTTTATATTTTCTTCAAATAATATTGCTCTAAAAAAACGAGTCCCTCAAATTAGGAGTGAAGTTATTATTTTTCTAATAAATATATTATTTCATTTCTTTTCAAACAACATTTTTTCCTAATAATAATTTTTTATTAGAAAATATCTATCCTAATTCAATTTGAAAATATACAAATATTTTATTAGTTTTTTTAATCGTTATCAAAATGAAATTAATTATCGAGTTACTATGATTTTACATATATGACCTATATTATCATTTAAAAATGTATATATAATATTCTATTACTTTAATTGATAAAATGAGATTACGAGGGAAAAAAAAGAAATCTCTATAATTTATTTATTAGTGAAATTTATTTTAAAAGGAAGAAACAAGTATCGGGCTCTTTAAAAGTAAATCTTTTATGAGGAATAGGATGTATGTTAAAACAAACGATAACAATAATAACATACTTAGCGAAATTCCATAAAGATGTATCTTTTTAAGAAAATAATATATTTATTAGAACAATGATATTTTAACCTATAAAGTAACAATATGAATATTTTTTTGACCAACTATTAGCCGTAGTGATATTTTTAACCTATAAAGTAACAATACAAATATTTTTTGACCAAACTATTAGCAGTAGTAACATTTTTAGATTAAACTATTATAAAGTAATAATATAGTATTTTTGCACCAAACTATTGGCGGTAAGAACATTTAGATCAAACTATTATCTGAACATATTTTTATTCAATTTTCACATAGTTAAAGGACATTTTAAACCCCCGAACGAAGTTGGACAGAAGAATTGGGTGCATGGTATGGACCAAGTACCAACTATAAAAGCTTTGTGGTCTCTGAAAGCATCCCAAAAAAGTGTCCATCTTAAAATTATTTGTTAGAATCAAACACAGAAGCATCAGAATTATCATCTAATTCCAAAAGTTTGGTTGCAACAGACAACAAATTTAGGTACTATACAGAGAAAAGAATGGACAAAAATCAAAGAATATTGCATTAGTATGTTCTCTAATTAACAAACCAATGAAACAGTGTTAACAAACTAATGAACACTAATAAGTACTCAACTTGGAGGCTGCAAGATGTTAAGCACACCAAGCTTGCCTAACAAATGCAGATGTTGGCGGAATCAGAAATTTTATTAAGGTTGTCCAAAATTTAATAAATATGTCTGAAAAATAATTTAACTGATATATGTTGTACAATTTTTCTATATGTCCGACTGCCCAGCCTGGGCTATATGTGGCTATGCCAACTTGAGCTCGTCACAAGCTCTTCAAGTCAATAAATATGCTATCTGTTGTGCAGAAATTTACATTGTTTGAACCAAGCCAGATTTGATTTTATCTCGAATAAAGTGACAATCAATTTCTATGTATTTGGTCCTCTCACGAAATATTGAATTGGCGGTAATGGTATAGCAGACTTGCTCTATTATCATAGCATATGCTTGATTTATAGATGGAGTGACACCTTTCAATATGATCTTCCTATGTGCCTGATCGTATGATTCAATTAAACACTCTGAAATTGGATCAATCCCAGCTGAATTAGGTGATCTGCACAGTCCTTTGATTTGGGGAAACCACAACTTGAAGACACTACAACATCATATTCACTCCATAGATGTTTCAATTTAGTGAAATAAGCCAAGGCCACCTGAAGCAGACGGCGTAACTCTTGTATCTGTTTTGAGTTGCTCTAAGCCTGTCATGAATCACCCTAACTCTATCCAAGGCCACCTGAAGCAGATCAGTAGCACGTAGCCTAGTTCCAAAGCCTCAAACCAATCGATTAAAGAGCGACTATGCCTACCATATACGGCCTTGGACATAGACATGAGCCAACCTCTCAACACTGAAGGAAGAAGACTAAACAAAATGGGAGTGTGGTGACTTGGTCAATTGATTAATGATGAGCAGAATGTTATCAATACCTCTAAGAGTTTTGAGGCAATCTCATAATGAATTTCATGGTGATGCACTCCCACTTCTACTCGAGAATGGGCAATCTCTGAAGCTTACCACCGGATTCACCGGTTGGCAACATAATCAATCAACGAGACACATAGTTTGCGATATCTCTCAACATGTCACTCCACTAATAATGTTGCCTCAGATCTCGATACACCTCGCAGAACCCAATCTCGGAGAGCTATCAAGTCATCATCCTCCGTCTGTCGACCATGAATCCACTCCAAAACAGACGATTGAACCCCAACATAGGCCAAAACTCGCCTAGAATTTGAAATATCAAGTCAAATAGTTTTGTTGTCTAAAGACTGAATGTCGAAAGCCAAAGGTCGCTTCAGAGCTAAAAGAAAGGCTAGGCTACCCATACTTACGGCCTTCTGACTAGGCTACCCATACTTACAGCCTTCTGACTCAAGGAATCCGCTATTACAATTTACATTCGTCTTGCCCCTGATGGAATAGAATAGAGAGGTCCTTCATGAGTTTGATCCACCTATACTGCCTTGAGTTGAGATCTTTATGGCTCATAACATGCTGCAAACTCTTGTGGTCTATGAAAATCTCAAATCCGACCCCATTCAAATAATGCCTTGAAAGCTTAAGCACTAAGACTACAGCTGCCAACTTTAAATCCTGAGCGGGGCAGTTGTGCTTATGTACCTTCAGCTGCCTCGACACATGCAATCACCCACTCCGCTGCATTTTAATACATAACCAAAACCTATGCCAAATGCATCGCAATACACACACTGGTCTGACCGTACGAAAAGAACACCATAAGGAGGAAATGGCCTGAGGGTCATTACATCAATTCACCTTGTCAAAATGTTCCTTCAAATCTTCCCAAAATGTGAGGCACTTGTAGCATAAAAGAATCCACTAAGTTCTTCATGACAATACTCATCAACCACAATGGCATAATTGTGTTACATGTCTCCCACAGAATTAGTAAAAGTCACTAATTCAGCAGCCAGTATCCATTTTATGCCACATAATACAGTCTGGTGATCTTCACCAATGAGACCTTCAGGTTCTAATCTTGCTTACTTCATTCATCACAATATTAAAGGGAGCAAAACATGGAAATTTGAAGGGGACGACCAGGAAAGACTAGCAATAAATAAATTCACTGCATCACCACCACTTATCATAGATACAGAAATTACAACACACAGTTTTCCCATAATTAATACACATGAAAAATCCATACTCTGTATAGAAATATAAGCACACACAATAGTAACAAGAAGAGTCTCACTCGCTTCACATACAGCTGTGCCAGTTTAGATATACAATAATCATTCAAGCTATAGAGAGGCTTCTGCGGCATCTTGTTTCAAGGCTCTGTCCAATCTTGCCTCAAATGGAGTAGAGTGCCAATTAACTCTCTTATCCTGCATTACCATGAGAACCACTTAGATTGTATTATAAGCAAGTTGCAACAGTAATGAAAAATGTTATCAGATCAACTTTACCTCTCTGTACTTGCTGGTCGAGTTTGGTATGCCTTTGAAAGAAGAAGCTGACCGAGAGTCTTTAGCAGATCCTAAGGGATTCCAGTAGGTACCAACAGTTCCTATAATAGGCATCTCATCAGGGCTTCGACAGGGTGATTTCCTCGGGGAGGAAGTTGCTGAATGCTGTTTCAGCTCCTCAACTGTTAAGGCACCTAAAATTGGCCTGTCTTCAAAGCTCATCACAGAGTTAGAACCTTGTGACGCGCTCTTTTCTGATGTAACAGTCTCAAGCACACTGGAGCTGGAGCCAGGCTTCTTAGCAGTGTCAGGTGTAACCAACCAATTTGAGAGACTAGCATCAACCCCAATTTCTTGATCTTTAGGCTTTGGCTTGAAACTAGATGATGATTGCTTAAATGTAGGTTCTAAACTGAAAGAAGCACGAGGCCCTTCGATTTCTTCTGCAGTAAAATTTTCCTTCTGTGGCAGCAGCTTCAAGGGTTCTACTACTTTGGTTTTAACACTTTTCCACTGACTGAGGTTTTCTACAGGGTTCAACACAGGATGGATATAAGCACTCCTATCTCTCACATATCCTTTTGTTTCACTCTTTATCGTTTCCTTCTCAGGAAGGCTGAACATTAATATAGGACTATCCACTTCCTGCTCTTTCACTTGATGAAAGGACTTATTATCATACACCACTGGTTCAGACCACACTTGTTCATCTTCACAATCGGAATCCCCGTAATCTTCATCATCATCCAGATCACATTCTTCATCCACGTCACTGTCACCAAACACCTCAGCTTCATCATCACTGTCTCGGCAGTTCTGATACCTGTGGTTTGTAGGGTATGATCCTACACTAGATATGACAGAACCCTCTTCAGAGGAAGAGATGGACTTGCTTGATTTAGCAAGACATCGCTCCTCCTCTCTTTCTTCTTCACCAGATTTCTTGGTTTCAGGCAAAGAATCTGTACTTTCATAGATTGAAACAGGTATATATGTAGTGATCTTTGAATCGAAGGTAACTTTTTTTCTAGCACTCAAGTTCAGTTGCTCCTCAGGCCTATCTCTGTGTGTCACAACAACCCATATCATTTAACTTAGTAAGATAAAGTGGAAAAAGAGAAAAAACAATTTCAGTAACTCACCGCGCATTGGTAACCAAATTCCCAGATGGTTCCTCTGTGATGCTTTGCTCTGCAGAGATGGTGCTTCTCTGAAGATCCTGACAAACATGTTTCTGCAGCACAATATTTGATTTTACAAAAGCAACGAAATACAAAACCATAGCTCCACGAATTCATCCCCCCAATAAAATTTCCAGGAACGAATGGTACACTCAACAACAAGCATAACTAATGAAATCCCACAAGTGGAGTCTAGAGAGGTAGAGTGTCCGCAAACTTTACCACTAACTCATGAAGGTAGAGAAGCTGTTTTTGAAAGACCCGTGGCCAAAATTCCCATCATCATCAACCAAATTAACCAAAACCCCAGTTAAACCAACTTCCAACTATGATAAAAGCTGGAATCTTGCTCAAATAACAGACAAGTTCAACAATTCCCTTCTCAAGAATTTCCAAAAAATAGAACTTGGGAACAGGGCAACAATGAAGGAGTAAGCAAAAAGAAGAGATACAAAACCATAATTCTACTAATTTGCCCCCCTCCCCCCCCCCCCCAAAAAAAAA
>DF357939.1:68471-107750 GCA_000787875.1 Solanum virginianum | reverse complement strand
TTTTTATTAAAAGTTAAATTAATCTGATCGATATTTTATATATAGTAAATAGAGTAAATTAATTTTATAAATTAAATTTTAATATTCATAAGCTTCATGAAAAGTAGTGTAAATTATAGTTTTCCTAGTATCAAAATGGCAAATAGATACAAACTTAAATGTCAGTCAAAACTCATTTAATTTTTCAAACATTTTATTATAGAGAAAGTAATAGTGCCACCCACTTCCCTTAAATTATGGATTATTATATAAAAAGACACATACTTTTTTTTAATTAGATTATTCTCTTTCAAATCTCTCCAGATTTTGAATTTAAAATACATCTTAAAATTTTCCAAGACTATTTTGTGCAATAAAGAGAAGGCATGTTTTTTATAATAACAATATCAAATTGGATAAAGGTCAATCAAGTCTCTATAATCTATTTATTTATATCTATATCTATATTTTATACTGTATTAAAAGCAGAAGGTCTTTAAAATATTAATTAAATTTTTATTCTTCATAAATAATCATGCAATAACAAAATTGTCATTTCACCATTTTTTTTCATAAATAAACTTAAATTATATTCCCTTCGTCTTATTTTATGTGACATCATTTGTTTTCTTTCTCATTTCATTTTTATAAAAGCTCACAAATTTAGACATATGAGAGGATCCCCACCCTTAGAATTTTCCTTTTTCCATTTTTTAATCACACACCTTTCTTCATTTCCAATTTTCAAATGACAAAAAAAGGGTTTTATTTTGATAATTGTTTCCAAGAATTCTTTTATACTCAATTCCTTTCCTTGTTTTGTAATCACCATCATCAACTTATAATATATACAAGATGGATACATCTTGACATGGATTGATAGAAGAAAAGGATTGAAACCATTGCCACTTTAGCTACTCACACCATCATGAACTTTAACCACTGATTCAAAACAACTACCATAAAGAAGCCATGAACTACCTTGGAATCACCTTTGTTCCTCCAAGTATAAGTGAAACCCACCTTAATGGCGACTTAATTCACTCTTATCTCGGTTCGATGTTTTAGAGTTTTCGGCAAGAAGGATTTGGTCATCAAGTCACAGAAGATTTGATTATATTCTCAGTTCAACTTTTTCAGCACAACGAAGGAAGGAGTCAACTCTCTATTTCACATCGCATTTAAGTAGCCACACGTGCAACAAGCTAACTTGCAGTGTTCATCGACATCTTTCATCACTCCAATTATATTTTTTACTTTGGGATTGGGAAGGAGGGCAGATGATCTCATTCATGCTAGTGGCCTTTTCAGTTTATCGAAGGACAAGTAAGTTTTTATCTGCATTGTATTTTTTATATTGATACTTAAAGTCTTAGCGTGTAGTTCATTAAGATAAAGAAAGTAATAGCACTGTGGTATGCGACTTCATTATGAAGGTCTTATTGTTGGTCATTCCTTGTTGCTACTTAAGTAAAATGATTTAATTGCTTCTCTGTGTAAATTCTTTTTTTTTTTTTCCTCCCAAAGCACATGAAACAACTAAATTAGTCTCACGTTTCAAAGAAAGGAACAGACCGGTGATTTGTAAGGAAATTTAGACAAATCACCTCCAAGTTACATTTTATTGCTCATTTTGATTCCTATTTATTGTTGCACCCCATAGGATTAGCAAAATCGGTAAACAGCTTGTACAATACTGTGCCTTTTGGCAGACAAAATGACCAAGATACATAGCTTATATCGGTGAAATTAAAATGAATTGGTATTATTCTCAAAATATTTGGTGTATTCTATTTGGATTAACATGTAAGCAGGAAATAACAATGTAGTTTTATTTAGAGTTCCAAGAGTCGATATCTTCTAAACCTAACTTGTTTTAAACCTTTTCCCCTCTCAAATATTTATTTTGATCAAATTTTTTTTTAGTGCTTCATTAGTTTAATTTTATATGTTGAACCTTAAGAACAGACATACTCTCACCTCCCTTTTAAATATATTTTACATATGTACCACAATGGATCGGCATCGCTTGGAGTTCAATTGCAATAAGTGGAGGATCAATGCAAGAAGCAAAGGTCAATTGGAAGTCGTCTCCTCAAGAGGGATCCAGGTACGTAATGGGATATGATGAAAAATGCAGGCTATAATTGACTTCTTATATGAAGCACATACATAACTTTATAAAAATTAAAGCAACTCGTTACTTCCTCCTATTCTATTTTATTTGTCACTCTTTTAAATGTCTTAAAAACTTGACAACTCTTACTATTATGATAAATTGTTGATATACTTTCTTTAAATATAACAAACATCAAAATATAAATATTTTAAGTTTTACATGACTTTTAAAAATATTGAATCATTTTATTTGGTATTCTTGAATAATTTCTTTTAATCTTCTTTTAAGACATCTAAAAGGGCCAATTTATAAAAATAGAATTGAGGGAGTAACATCGCATTGGGCCCGTTTCTAGTCTTGTCGTATCCTGATCCCACTCTTTTAACCTTAACTTATGTATGATTATTTTATTATTTATTTTAGTTTCTCATTTTATAATCATCACCAATTAGTTAAGATGACATGTATTTTACTAATAATTTATTTTCTTATGTGAGATGTTTGTAATTCATGAAAAGTGTCTAGAATGTTATGCATTGTGGATCATTCTGATACGCCCAAATCTATACTCCAAAAGGAATAGTAAAGTGATCGTTGATCAAATATAGAACTCAACCAGAGTTGAGGTCAATCCCACAGGGAATGCGTGAGAATATAACTATTAGCACCGGTTTCATATGTAATGTCTATTCCCAAATAAAAGTGCATAAAGTAAATATGGGGGGTTTGGTTTTAAAAAATAATTAACTAAAGAAAACAATAAATGAGTGCAAGAACGACTAGATTTCAATCAATTTATGTAAGGCTAGGATTGTGTTCCCCATGACAGCTAATGCGATAGCCGAATCTAGTGGTAAACTCGTTCATGATTGCGTATATAAGATCTAACAAGTTATGTAACATTTAATTCACCTCTCGGTCCCTCTTAAATGCCTATCATTCATCACCTTTCGGTCTCAAAACGTCTACGTACTAACCTTTGCTATTTATCCCAGAATTCTCTCACCTTTCGGTCTCAAGTACTTAGACTAGGTTAAAAACCTCGAATTTTTGTCATAGAAATCTTTTCCTAATCAAGACATCCCTTTCGGGGATGCAAAGAATAAAGGCTTACCCTAATGCGTCGACTCATCAAGGAAGAAATTAAAACGAGGATTACTACGATATATACGCTAATCAATCCCGAGACTTACCCCTATTTGCCTATCTTATTGATTTGTCATGGTTCCCACAACCCTATTGTGGGTTCAGCCTAACATATTCAATGGATAATGCTCACAACGATACAAATAATTCATAATAGAAAGACTACTATTGAAGAATCGATGAAGCCACAAGCTACAAGCTTGAATTCGATAATCAAAATCCCAAAACCTTGCAAAATCTCTAAGAAAATAACATTTTTCAATATTTTCTAGCTCTAGCCATCCTAGACTAACTAAAAACTAAATAAAATAACCATTTATATATAAAGAAAACCTAGTCCTAATTAAAATAGAAAAAATTCGTTGGCATGGACACGAGTCAACACACGACCCGTGTGACAGTAGACGGACCGTCAAATGGTCCGTGTGGCTGTCCTTAGCCTCACTTCACTGCTCATCATGTGCTGCTACATGCTCAGGCAAAGGTTCATGTGAAGTGAGACGGTCCGTAAGATGGACCGTCAGTCGTGCCTTTGCCATTTTCGCTCAATCTCTTTCACACGCCTCCACGTCACGGGTCGTGGTTGATCACACGGTCCGTGACATGCACCGTCTGAGCTCCCTTAGCCTATTTTGTTGGCTTTTCGATGGTGTCACCTTCACATCAATCACACGAAACATAAGATGGCTCCTCATATGTACAACGACCCGTGAAACGAGCCATCTCTTTCCACTTTGCCAGAATCTTCCAACCTTTGACGGTATTGTCTTCACATCGCTTTGACGAGCCTTGTAACGACCCGTTTGATATCCCACAGTCCATGACACATGCCGTGGGACTCACTTTCACCAAATAGCCACTGCCATCATCCAAGTGTGAGGCCACGATGGGCCTTACGGTTCGTGTGGATGTACACGGGCCGTGTAGGCCCCAGTGTACCCACAGTTGGGTCCATTTTGGCTCCTCTGTACACTTTTTTTCATCCTTTTTCTTTTATGCCTTAGTCTTTTTTCTGAAAAACAACAAAACAAATATCAAAATAACAAGTTTGCTTGAGAACGTGCAACAATTCTTTATAAAGTGTTATACAAGTCATATTTCTACGACTTATCAATACCCTCAACTTAGAATGATTGTTTGTCCTCAAGCAATGAAAACTCTACCAATCAACACATAAGCACAAGTGCTCACTCATACTATGGATCACCTCACAATTTGTTTTTAACGCATATGCCCCGCTAACAAGTTTAAGAATGTGCTCACACCCCAAACGGACTCTCAAAGATTAAGGCAAACATTATGCATACAAGGTCAGTCCATATATGATCAGGAATAAAGTGACCCCAGTCAAGTTAGCAATCAACTGATGCAAAAGATAGTTCCCTCACCATAAAGAAGTCTCACACTCAATGTAAGCATGTAAAACAGAGACTGGAATGTAGTCACTCACTCTCAGAATTGGCTTCCAATGGAGGAGTAACATCGCATTGGGCCCCCATGCCTGATAGTGGGGCAGTGGTGTAGTCCTCAAATGGCAAGGGTTGTGGAGGTGCAGAGGAAAAGTTGTTGGCTTCCAATGGACACACATGCCTCGATCATAAACTTGCCCTTATTTTCACCACCTTAACTCTTGAATGACCTTTTTAGGATCACATTAGGACTTTTTTCGGCTTGTAACATAGGCTCGGGCTCTAGTGAGGTATATTTAGGATTAAAGTGACTAAACGATCTCTCCCAGACACTTGCTTCGACTCAGCCATTTGCTTTTTGTTCACCAACTTTTCTTTTCCATATTTTTCCACTTGCTATAGTACAGGAAGTGATTTTCGTGTTCATTCACTCATTTTTATTCTTTTTCTTTTTCGGTTATTGCTTTGCTCATGGTCACAACTCATTTTTTTTCTCTTTTTATCACTTTATTCGTTTCCACACTTATTTTTCTGCTCCCCCTGCACTAGCCACCCTCAACTTAAGCCTTTAGCTTGAGTCAAGGTTCACAATATCTTTCTAAAGGACCAACACCAACATAAGCCACCCTTAATTTAGGCTTTCGCCCTAGGCGGAGGTTCACAATGTTCTTGGAGAGACCACGGCCAAAACAGAGATCAACAGATAGATTGGGGAGGTGAATTTGGGTGATTTCAAAGAAAAGGTCCATTTAGGCTCAAATTTTGGTTCGAAGGAACAATTTCATTTGGTTGGTTAATTTTTCTTGGCTAAGTGACTATTCAACAACAACGGCCTAAGACCCCCTCCTAATCTAGTCATTCAAGTATTTCAGTGGGACTAACCATGCAAGTTCTATCTCACAAGTGCATCGATGGAATTACCCAATTAGCTCGCACGCATATGACACATCTTTTACGCTAGTTGGTACTAAATTACATAAGTCTACTTCATTCATCAAAATAGCAACCATATATGTATAACCCTTACCCCAATCGTGCAAGTTAGTCAGGATGAGATGCAAACACATATATACTTAGCATTGTACAAGGGCTACCCTAGACTTTTGTGACACTTATATTTATACTAACAATATGACCTAAACATGCCAGTTCCACTAGATAATACACTTGAGAGAAAAGAAACATAGCAAGAAAAACTCTCAAGTGGCAGTATACCCCACCTTCTCTAAAAAGACAGTGTAGTGTCCTCACTACACCATGACGCATAAAATGAACAGATAGGGGGATAGAACATACTTGGGATGCCCTAGGCGTCAGCAGTGTCTATAGGACCGGACCCTTCTGGGGTATCCTCATCAGCATATGTAACACCCAGTCTAAAGGTGCTAGTGGAGGCTCTTGCCCATACCGCCTTCGGCGGCTAGCCGCTCTCATTTGGCCCGTTCAACTGCGGCTTGGCGTTGGGCCCTGGCGGCCTTGCGCATCAGCCGATCTTTTTCCTGCTGGGGGTCATGGGGAGGACTCTGTTATTGACCCCGATGTTTACCCTTATCCTTTCTCTTAGGTTGCTCCATGGGTGGTGTGGGTGCCTCAGATGGGGCTGGCGGACGGCGCCGTTGGTACATTAAATAGGTTCATCCACAACTCTGGGGGCGGGGCTGGTGTAGGGGCCTGGCACTGTGCCGTCAACTTAGAAATTTGGGCTTTCATCCCATTCACTATCTATACCAGATCCTTTAATTCATCTCCAGTCATACTCCAGAATATACTATGGAAGTATCCCTCTAATGTGTTGACTTGGCTCTACAGGGTAGCGATTTGGCTCCTCAAGATGTCGTCACATTGGTCCACCACCCACTATGAATGAGACTGGATGACGTGGGGGATCCGATCTACTATCTGATCAATAATGGCCCGTGTCTGCCTTAGTCTGCCACTAATCCAGCCAAAAACTCATAGGGCACATATGCATACCCTTGCTGCAATGGAGGAGTTGCACCACTACCCTCGGGCTGCTCAGAAGCCATGCCTGATAGTGGGGCAGTGGTGTAGTCCTCAAATGGCAAGGGTTGTGGAGGTGCAGAGGAAAAGTTGGTCCGGCCCCCTAGATTATCCTTTATCAGGGCAATGTTGGCTATGCCTTTGGGGGCTATCCTCTTGTCCAAAAAATGCTTAGTACGAACACCAGCATGTTTGCACAAGGCATGAACCAGGCACGGGAAGGGCATGCCAGCCCTCTTAGATAAAGCTCGATCCCGCATCTCAAAAGCAATGATTCAGCCCATATTTATTCTGAATCTGGATAGTAGGCATGCTATAAGAGAAGCATGCGAAGGTTAGAGTGTATTATCATTTCCTCTGGGTCTCAGCCTAGCCCACACCATCGAACACCAGAATTTTGCAAGAAATGTCAACGATGATTTCGCGATAGGACACTTGGGGCCTGTCACCCAAGTCACCTTCGCCTCCTGAATGGCTATTCGCTGTGCTATATATTCACTCGTATACCATGCACTGTTATATGTGACCTCGGGGACTTAATAAGGGCGACTTTTCTCTTCACCTTTCTTAATTGGGTCCCGTCTACTGTGTTGAGAAGGCTAGCGACATAGTTAGAATAGAACTCTTCAACAATGGCGGGCCCGTAGTACCCTGGTGGTTGGGCCATCTAGCCGAACTAATATGAATTAAAAGTATCTCTGATGTCTAGAACTCTGTCAAGTTGGTCAGTGATTACCCGAACCTCTGAAAGGACTGATCGCTGTTTGAACCCCCCGAAACCTTTTGTAAGACCATTGGTGTAGATGTCCTTAGTTCCTGGGATTGTCTACCTACCCCTCAAAAAGACAATAAGTGCCCGGGCTGTTTCCGGGTCCATCATCCTGGAGACTGCAAAATGACTGGCCTCGTCATCATTGTCCCGAAGTTCGACTTCATTCGCCTGATCTTCAGTCTCATGACCCTCGACCTTCGGAGTTTGCCTCTGCTCGTCCTGGTCTGAAGTATTCTCTTGTTCCGGGGCAACTGCCTTCTCCTCGACTCTCATGGAAGAGGTCCCCTCGTCAGACTGGAGGGCTCTACGATGGCCTGATGTACGGGCCCGCATAACATGCGGAGAGTGTGGGGAGACATTGCCTCTATAGCGATCTTCAGATCCACTGGAGGAGTCATCACCTGAGTCACTCCCCGCCTGATTGTTAGATGATACAGTTGTGGAGTCATAGAGGTGTGACATAAGCTCGTCTTTATCACTGCGTCTGACTATGCTGCGTCATGGACCCATAGTACTTGCACGTGCCACAAAAGAATACACGTTGTTAAAAATTATTGTACACGCAGATTGACGCACTAACGGGTACTCAGACTTTCCCTATGCGATAAAAGTGACAATAACCCTTAAGAATGGCGTCATCCGGTCTATCATATGGCCAGTGCACTTAAGAACATATATAACATAAAAATTAAACGCAACTTGTGTAAAATAATGCAGGTGGAACAGGGTGTACGAGACCCTACACGGCCCGTGTCGCGAGACACGATCCGTAAAAGGGCCCACCAGAGGGGACTTGGCCATGAGGAGTGATAGACGGTGCGACATGGGTCGTTATACGGTCCGTGAAACATGCCACAGGCTATGTAAAGCCGTCTGACCCCCCCTTAGACCAATTTTTGGCTTATCACGTGCAAACACCTACTGTCATGTACATTTACATCACTTAATCATGATTTCGTCAACACAATAGCATATATAACTCGATTTCCCCAAAAATCATGTTAAAAAGCAACAAAAATCCCCTAATTTTCATGGTTTAAACTTTAAGAACTCAACAATGGTGATTTTTTCCACTACATGTATGCGCAACATCAACAATGTAAGATATGATGCTTTAAATCAAGAAAGAACTAATCTTTGACTAAGATCTATACATGCAAGCACCAAAATCAACATTAGAGGAAAGAAGAATTAGGTTCATACTTAGTGCAAAGCAAAGAGGACAAGGAGTTTCTTGAAAAACTTGATACCCACACTTGGTTTAAGCTACGAATCATGTGATTAACTCACGAATCATCACAAATAAGATGGTAATTTGTTGGAACTTTAGAGGGAGAGATAGTAATATGGAGAGAGAGAGCCATGAGTTTAGAGAGAGAAAGGAAAGTTGGAAAGTGAACTGTGGGGGAACAAGTGGGGTTATCGAAAAAGAATCTTGGTCAACTAAGTTGACCAGTCAAACGCACCGCAGGAGATAGCCAGACGGGTTGTGATAAGTGTCATGGTCCATGCAGACCATTCATCCCCCATTACTTGGTGTGAAAATATACTTACCTGGTACCCACGTGACAAGCGTACACAACACAGTCTCCTGAATAAGCCGTTGACCATCTCATGGGCCGTGAGACATGTCTGTATGGCTAATCTTAGCAAAATAAACACGCGCCTGACCTTCATGCTTTGTTTTATGTAGACAGCTCATCACACGAGGCATGACATGTTGCACAGTCAGTGTGGATATGCCATGTCACTCTAATTAGCCATTTTTCATGATTCCAGAGTCTCACAATATGCGTGCGTGCCTGACGGCTACCCACACGGGTCATAAGAGTGTGGATGGGCCGTGTAAAAGCTTGTGTGGTTACACTCGGCCAATTTTTAGCTATTTTGACATTTGGTTCCCCGTGTGTGCTTTCGTCCTCCAAAATGGCACTTGTACGCACCTGGAAACACAAAGGAAAAACACCAAATTAAATGACATATAAATTAATTATTTTGAACTATTAAAACGCATGGGTTCCCTCCCATGGAGCACTTGATTTAATGTCGTGGTACGATGCCTTATCTTGACTACTCAGATTTCGTCAAGGAGTAAGACCTCTATTTCTGAGGCCACTTCTGCTGCACCCATATACTGCTTAATTCTCTGCCCATTAACCTTGAATCGATCCCTATTTTCTGTTTGTAGCTCAATTGTACCATGGGGAAACACCTGGCTAGTCGTGTACTGGCCAGATCACCTTGACTTTAGATTACCTAGGAAGATTCTCAACCTGGAGTTGTATAGTAAGACCTTGTCACCAACACCAAAGCTCTATTGGGCAATATGTTTGTCATGTTGGACCTTCATCCTCTGTTTGTACAGTGTTGGACTCTCACATACGTGGAGGCGAAACTCATCTAAGTTGTTGAGTTGGTCAAGTCTCAAATCAGTAGCCTCCTCCTAATTAATGTTGAGCTTCTTTAAAGCCCAGAGTGCCTTATGCTCTAACTCCACAAGCAGATGACAGGCTTTACCAAACACCAACTGATATGGGGACATACCAATGGGTGTCTTGTAAGCTGTCCTATAGGCCCAAAGTGCATCATCTAGCTTCCTCGCTCAATCCGTCCGGGTAGCGTTCACAAACTTGGTCAGGATTTCCTTAATCTCTCTATTTGACACTTTAACCTATCCACTAGTCTGCAGGTGATAAGCTGTGGTAACCTTGTGCTATCGTACTCCATACTTTGTAAGTGATGCACGAAAAACCTAGTTATAGAAGTGAGAACCCCCGTCACTGATGATAGTTCAAGGTGTCCCAAATCTGGAAAAGATGTTGCACCTCAGAAAATGGACAACACTCTTGCTCTCATTGTTTGGCAATGTAACTGCCTCCACCCATTTGGAGACATAGTCCACTACCACCAGGATATATTTCATTCCATACGAACTCACAAATGGGCCCATGAAGTCAATGCCCCAGACGTAAAAAATCTCTACATCAAGAATTGGGGTCATGGGCAATTCTTGGCCCTTTGAGATGTTCCCCTGTCACTGGCACTTGTCACACCCAAGCACCAAGTCGCGAGCATCTTTATAGATTGAGGGCCAGTAGTACCCACATTGGAGAATCTTCTTTGCCGTTCTGGCCCCATCATGATGACCCCTCACTGTGAATGAGTGACTGGTCTCCATTATGCTCAACATCTCCGCTTCTAGAATGCACCACCTGATAACCCCATCAGCACATATTTTGAACAAGTATGGGTCATCCCAAAAGTACTTTGCACATCAAAAAGAAACTTCTTTCTTTGGTGAGGCTTAAAGCCCTCTGGCATAATATCGCTCACCAGAAATTTAGCAAAATCAGTAAACCAAGGAATGAGGTCAACAGAAGCTGCCAATACCTGTTCATCGGGAAAAGAATCATCAATGTTCAACCAATCCTTCAGTCTTGGCTCATCCTCCAATCTGGACAAGTGGTCTGCTACTTGGTTCTCAGATCCTTTTCTGTCTAGGACCTCAAAGTCAAACTCCTGAAGCAAGAGAACCCATCTGATCAACCGCGACTTAACATCTTTCTTAGCTATAAGGTATCTCAAGGCTGCATGGTCGGGGTGCACTATTGATTGGTGCCCAATAAGTACGTCCAAAACTTATCAAATGCATATACCACAACCAGCAATTCCTGCTCAGTTACTATATAGTTCTTTTGAGCATCATTGAGGGTTTTGCTGGCGTAGTATATGGGGTGGAAGATCTTGTTGCACTTCTGTCCGAGCACAAAACCCATAACAATTTCGCTTGTATCATAATTACCTCAAACAGTGTATTCCAGTCAGGTGCAACTACCACAGGCGTGAAAATCAGCTTTTGCTTCAGTGTCTCAAAGGCATGCTTGCAGCTATCATCAAAGTGGAACTTTGCATCCTTCTCCACGTGTGTGCTTTCGTCCTCCAAAATGGCACTTGTACGCACCTGGAAACACAAAGGAAAAACACCAAATTAAATGACATATAAATACTTGCATAAGGGGTGTGTAATCTTAGAGAAGTCTTTGATAAATCGGTGATAGAAACCGGCATGCCTAAGGAAACTTCGGACCCCCTTTACAGATATGCGAGGCGATAGTTTCTCAATTACCTCGATCTTTGCTTTATCCACTTCTATGCCCTTCTCAGAAATCCTATGGCCAAGAACTATCCCTTCTTTGACCATGAAGTGGCACTTCTCCCAATTAAGCACCAAGTTAGCCTCCTTACAACACTGTAGTGCCCTGCTAAGATTCAACAGACATGTATCGAAGAAATCACCCACTACAGAGAAGTCATCCATAAACACCTCGAGGGTGTCTTCAACATGTCAGAAAAGATTGACATGATACAATGTTGGAAGGTGGCTGGGGCATTGTACAACCCAAATGGCATCCTTCTAAAAGCAAACATCCCATACGGACAAGTGAAAATAGTCTTCTCCTGATCCTCCGGGGCTATGGATATCTGATTGTGGCCTGAGTACCCGTCCAAGAAGCAGTATCACCCTCTACCTGCTAACTTGTCTAACATCTGATCCATGAAGGACATAGGGAAATGGTCCTTCAAGGTCCATTTATTCAGTTTCCAATAGTCCATGCACATCGCCATCCAGTCACGGGTCTCGACGGTACCAACTCATTTTTGTTGTTGGCAACTATGGTCATGCCCCCTTTCTTCGGGACACACTACACTGGACTGACCCACTTGCTATTAGAAATAGGGTATATCACGCTAGCACCCAGATCACAAAGAGCTCTGGCAAAATCAAATACTCCAATGGTACACGAGATAGTGAATGCTCCTAGATCTTTCTTCTTTTCTACAAGAGATCTTATGGCGATGGCACTACAGTAGTGGAGATTGTTTGGTGGATCGATCATAGCTATCCTCTTCTTAGTCACTAAGTCTTTCATGAACTTAGCGTTGCCCGGCATCTGCTCAAGTGTCTCTACTAGATGAATATTCACTGAAACCTCCTTTAGCATGAACAAGAACTTCTGAAACTTGTTATCTTCAACCTTCGTCTGCAACCTCTGTGGGAATGGTGGTGGCGGCTTAGGAATGGCTGGTAGAGGTTGGGTCACTGTTGGTGTCACCTCAGGCTCTTTAGTGACCTGCGGCACTACTGGTGTTACTTCCGATTCCTTACCCAAGTTATCAACATGCTCCTCCACGGGGTTAGGCATCTTGCTTTTAGCTTCCTCCAAACCTACATTAATGGGCACAATAGGGTTAGAGAGTACCTTATCGCTCATCGTGGTTACTGCCGTGCAATGAACGTCATTCTTCGGGTTCTGAATAGTGTCGCTCAGTAGTGACCCAACTTTTCTCTTATTTATGGCTGTTGATAATTGACCTATCTGTTGCTCTAATTGCTTGATATAGATGGAATACGAGTTGATCAACTGTTGAACATTTGACATCTCCCCTTTTATATCTCGCATCCCTACCTCCGTGGACTCAATCTTACTAAGTACCTTTGCCATCATTTTTTCTAACTTTGAGTTTCTGCCACTATCGTTCTGATGCTCATGGTTCCTATAACCGTCTCTGTTCTGCCAGTTTCCTTGATAGTTTTGATCACAACTATAGTTCCTACCTTGATTACCAGTGTTGTATGGCCGGTAACCCCCTGGCTACCTAAGAAGTTTGCCTCTTCGTCAAAGTTGTAGCCTTGTTCATGGTGCCTAGGCATTATGTCTACAACTTTTACCTTTTCTGCTCCTTCTAAGAAATACTTTGCCAGCAAGTCCAATTGGGGTCTTCATGTATTCCATGTCTTGATCCCGTTCCTCCTCCTTTCATCGCTGCTCTTTCATCATTTCAAAGATGAGCCCCGGATAGTCTCCATTTCTGGTGTACCATGGTCTATTGTTCTTGGCTACCTGGTCTAAGATTACCATGATATCCGGGAAAGTCCTAGATATATATGACCCCCCACAAGCAGCATCAACAATCGGCTTCATCATAAAATTACAGGACCTGTAGAAGACTTTCTTCAAATGGTCATCTGTGAGGAGATGATCGAGACACTACTTAAGCTTCTACCTGAATCTCTCCCAAGTCTCATGTAGTGCTTCGGTCGACAGTTGCTTATGAGAGCCAATATCATCTGTGATTTTGAGCTGTTTTGATGTAGGGAAGAATTTCTCCAAGAATGCCTTCTTTAACTCTCCCCAAGTACGGATGGAATCATGTGGAAGCTCATTCAGCCACTTAGTTGCCGCACCAGAAAGAGACAATGGGAATAACCATAACCTAATTGCTTACTGACTAACCCCAGGAATCTCAGACGATTGGCATGTTGCCAGAAAGTTGAGGACGTGCTAATTTGCATCCTTAGTTGTTGCTTCGCTGAAAAACCCTTTTAATTGTAGCATCTGCAGCATAGTGCTAGTGATAGTGAACTTAACATCTGCGGGCAGTGGGGGAAGTACAATCGCCCCAGTAGTCCTAGCACCCTCATCATCCTCATTTACATCGTGGGGCAGTTGAGGCACTTGGGGTCACACACCGAGCAGTGCCACCTGTCTAAGTGGTGCTACCGGTGGTACCTCATTGCCAGTATTTTCATCATCACCCAGACCATAGTTACCTCCACCTGCAGTGTTCACCGCTAATTCTCTCTGTCTAGCTGCTTTACGTTCTTCAGCATTCATTCTGTGGATTGATTTAGTAAGCTCGGGGTCGTAGGGAACAAGTGCTTCACCCTTACTACGGGTGTTTGGCATGCAATGCTAGCTCCCTACCAAGAAACAAAAACAAGAAACAAAGGTAAAATTAGGGACTAGTATTACAAACTGAAAATAGAAACTAATAGACTATTACTTCACCGTATTCCCCGGCAACGGTACCAAAATTTGATACGCCCAAATTTACACTCCAAATGGAATAGTGAAGCAGTTGTTAATCAAATGTAGAACTCAACCAGATTTGAGGTCGATCCCATAGGGTATGCGTGAGAATATAGCTATTAGCACCTATTTTAGATGTAACATCTATTCCCGAAACAAAAGTACATAAAGTAAATATGGGTGTTTGGTTTTCAAAACTAAGTAACTAAAGAAAACAATAAATGAGTGCAAGAACGACTATATTTCAATCAATTTATGTGAGGCTAGGATTGTGTTCCCCATGATAGCTAATGCGATAGCCGAATCTAATGGTAAACTCATTTATGATTATGTATATAAGATCTAACAATTTATGTAACATTTAATTCACCTCTCGGTCCCTCTTAAATGTCTATCATTCATCACCTTTCGATCTCAGAATATCTATGTACTAACCCTTGTTGTTTATCCTGGAATACTCTCACCTTTCGGTCTCAAGTACTTAGACTAGGTTAAAAACTTTGAATTTCTTTCATAGAAATCTTTTCCTAATCAAAATATCCCTGTTGAGCATGGACACGGACCACACGGCCCATGTGATGGTAGACGGACCGTCAAATGGTCCATGTCGCTGTCCTTAGCCTCATTTCACTGCAAGTCATGTGCTGCTACATGCTCAGGCAAACGATCGTGTGAAGTGAGACGGTCCGTGAGATGGGTCATTTGTCGTGCCTTTGCCATTTTTGCTCTTCTTTCACATGCATTCACGTCACGGGTCATGGTTGATCACACGGTTCGTGACATGCACCGTCTGACCTCCCTTAGCCCATTTTGCTGGCTTTTCGATGGTGTCACATTCACGTCAATCACACGATACATGGTATGGCTTGTCATATGTACAACGACCCATGAAACGAGCCATCTCTTTCCACTTTACAAAAATTTTCCAACTTTTGATGGTACCTTTTTCATGTCGCTTTGACAAGCCTCATAACGACCCATTTGACGACCCATTTGACGTCCCACAGTCTGTGACACGTGCCGTGGGACTTGCCTTCACCAAATAGCCACTGACATCATACAAGTGTGAGGCCATGATGTGCCTTACAGTCCGTGTGGATGTACACAGGTCGTGTAGGCCCCCGTGTGCCCACACTTGGGTCCATTTTAGCTCCTCTGTACACTCTTTTTCATCATTTTTCTATTTCTTCAATGCCTTAGTCTTTTTCCTGAAAATAACAAAACAAACATCAAAATAACAAGTTTGCTTGAGAACACGCAACAATTCTTTATTTAAAGTGTTATACAAGTCGTATTTCTATGACTCATCACATTCAAAATATTAGAACGACTTATTATTTATGGACTACATTTATTTGTTCGTAACTCGACATTAGTTATCTTTATAAAATTTTTGGTAGTTTGACATTTTACCACATGTCAATCTCTTGATCACTACATTAGACTCTTCGTTATATTCTTTTTATATTACGTAGGCCTTTTAGATATATGATTTGAAAGTGATCGGGTTAGTTCCTCTATTCTCCTAGTCCTTATGTTATTTTGTTTTATTTTTATATTAGCTTTTTTTTTTTTGTTCATATTATTCAAATACTTTAAGTATTTTATGGAGTGCAATCAGGTTAGTCTCCTCTTCTTTTGTCATTAATATTATCACTTCTTATTTTATTAGACAATTCAAAAATATGTTTGTTTAGTTGAATTAATAAATTTTGTGGTATGAGTAGTTTATATCTTATTTATACATGTTAAAAATTCCATAACATTTTTAAAAAGATGTAACTTGTTTAGGATATAAATTTGTAATTGATAGTTTTTTAAATCTTAAGGACATATATTTTAAAACTATGATAACAAATACAATGTTTGTGATTTATTTTTGAGTGTATAATAAAATATTTTATTTGATCTTTCCTTCTTTTATTTTATTTAGTTCACTTCGTTATATCTTTTTTTTGTATTTATCTTATTATGTTGCATGTAACTTTGTCATTTTAGAATATTATAAGAATGAGCTCTTTACGCTAATCACGTGTCTATCTTTATTGTTCTAATTATATGTGGAAACTTCTATGTGTTTAATACCTTATGTTTAGCCTAAAAATTAACTATTTCATTGACCTTGCTTGTAATTTTTCACCCCCACATAAAATGGAGATATGGCCGGGACTCATATTTGTGGACCTCGAAAGGTGCCTAACACCTTCCCTTCGAGGTAACTAGAATCCTTACCCGATCTTTGGTTGAATTAGACCCTTAGATTTAGTTTTAGGTTAGAATGGTGTCCTAATGGACCCAATCATTAGGTGGCGACTCATCAATTTCTTTCAAAATCCCAAAAGAGTTGGTGCCATGACATCGTCCAGGTTCTGGTTTCTTCGCGAGAAAAAATGGGACGCGACAGAATGCTGTCCCTTCTTTGCTTCGGAATGAAAAATGAATTATAGAGCAAAGGCTGAATTATCATGTAAAGTTGATAGATTAGCTAATTTTGTCCGACCGATGAAATATTACCGAAGGGACCAAATAGAGCAAATGAGATTGGAAAAAATATTACGACCGAGACTTTGGTTTTCAAGTCGCCTACATATCTCTGGTTATACGAGAATCAGGCCATGTGTAGTTCTGGATTTAGGAACGAATGAAATTCCTTCAGCTGGTAGGACGTAAGCTCAACTCCCTCAATCTTGGTTGCATGCATGGCTCTCAGGACTTTGTACATCTTGTCAATGAAATTATGTGGGTTCTCCTCCACCTTCGACCCCATGTATACTGGTGGGTTCATCTGGAGGAAGTCCCTGAGCCGGGTTTCAGTTAGGGCTCCTATGAGCTAGAATTAGAAGCTTGAGAACCATGGCTATTTCCCTGGGAGGCCACCAACTGAGTTAGCATAGTGATGGCTCCTCTGAATTCCGCCTCAGTAGTAGGAGCTGGCTGGGGCTGAGCAAGGGATGCCTGAGGGACCTCAGCAGTCCTAGCGAGGCATCCCCGTCTTCTAGTCTCAGTCTGCACAGGAACCTCGGGTTGGGTGTTCTCAGCGACGGGAGCTGTGGCAAGTCTTTAGGCGGCTGTTCTCTTGGGCATCATTTTTTGTAAGCGTAAAAAGAACGAGTTAAGAGCAAAATTTCACATAGCATCATAGCACAATTTCATATCATAGAAGAAGGATAACACTTCCTAATATCCTATAACCTCCTGCTTATGAAATGTGGTGCACAACACACCCATAAACAAGATTCTACTAGACACGGCTTTACAGACTCCCTAGGACACTCAAACTCTGGGTTCTGATACCAAGTTTGTCATGCCTCGAGAGGGTACCCTATACGTGACTGGCACTCAGAGACTATTGCTAGCCCCCAGCGGACCACTCAGTCTCTTTGCCATCATTCAGTCAATTCATTAGCAGAAAAGAAGTGATATAATAAATATAAATACTATCCTATCAGTAGGCTCATAATATCAACATCGGTCTATCACAAGAGAATAGAATAGGCAACGAAAATCTCAATATAAAGGAAAGAAGTATAAGGAAAAAGAACCCTCGACCTTGACATCAACATCAACATCTACCTCTACATCTACGTCTATGAAACCTCTATGCTATAGTCTAAGATAGTACCATGACAGGCCATGGCTACCAAAATCAAATAAAAGACTAGAAAATTAATAAAAATAACCATCCTCTGAATGCAGGGGAGGACTCACCACTGTCTGAAACAAAGAGCTCTAAACCTCAACGATCGGGCTGCTGAAGTCCTCGGTCTATCGAATCTGCATCATAAAATGATGCAGCGCTAGAGGGGCATTAGTAGATGGAATTTACTATATGTAAAACAGGATAAGAAAAGGAAACAGTTTAACTGACACTCATCAATCACTCAGCCTCACCTCAGATATAAGAGACATGACTCTATCACCTCACTAGCTATCAAGCATCAAACCTTCACATCACATCAGATTTCTATCATCATGAAACCTATCTTGGAGTTTCTATAATCGACAACCACTACCTATGAGCCGGTAGTGATACAACAAAGAGATATCATTACCACATCCGTCCAGTACCTTGCCAGGGTAAAGGACAAGTCTGTCAATGGATCCAAAAGTCTGTCAAGACCTTTTTTGGAACAAAGGAAACATCCATTTTCACGATCCAATTCTCTTCTACGCTGGTCACGTAGTTAATAGGTTCGAGTAGGACACACTCTTACCCATTTCGGTGCTAATACCCCTCCCAAGACTCAACATGCTCATAAATCTATCAATCCTTCAAGAACCCTCATCACCCAACCTCACGGGCAAGATTATCTATCCAATCTTAGGGAATTATACCCATTCGACTCTATCAACAATAATTTTAGCCATCACAATTATCAATACACTCAACTCAGGACTCAGACTCAGTCAGACTTTACTTTCAGACATTCAAGGTTCTAGACATCCCCGTAAGGTCATTATTCAAGTCTCCACAGAGAGCAATTTTTAAAAATCAAGTTACAATCACATAATAAAGAATACATACAGTAAGCTTTAAGCATGATGATCATCGAATTAGGGTACAAAAATATAGTTTAAAGAATAAGAACAATAATCCAAGATACAGTCCATGAAATTAAAGCAATTATTCAAGAACTTGTAGGAAAGTATCAATTCAAGATTTCTAGACATGATTTCTTCATCTTAACTCTACATTAGCATATCGAAGATCAATTTCATACTTTTGGGAAACCTTTACATACTTGAAAATGATGAATCTTTGAAGAATCTTGAATTCCCCTCTGAAAACCCTTGCTTTCCTCTCATTTTTCTCTCTTAGACTTAGCGTAAAATTAATAGACTTGGATTGATTTTGGATTTAAAACCCTTTCGTACGAAATCATGTTTGAAAAAATGTATTGGGAATATAAAAATATGTCAGGAAGGACGAAATTGTCCTTCCCGAATTTTAAAAGAAAAATTTGCTCCCTCCTACACTAGTGCGCGCTAGTGATTTTCTTCAGTTTTTCACAAATTCTCATTTTTTCATAAATTTTTGGAAAAAGTATAAGTGTGGTTCCGCGTCCTCTCCGCGTCGCAGTAGGGGTGCGGAAACCTCACTGTTTTAAGCTCACTTTGGATAAATTAATTCGCGTTTTTTCACGTTAAAGCCGAGTCGAGAGCATTTTCCAACTCAATTTTTTGTACTAATCACAAATTCGGTCTCGAATTTTTTATCAAAGCTTGGGAAGATATGTTGTGCGCACGATCAAGTTTAGAGGCGTTTTAGTAATTTCACGGGGTGTTACAAAAATAAAAAAAGGAATTGAGCATAAAAGAATTCTTGGGAAACTATTACCCAAATAAAACCCTTCTTTTTGTCATTTGAAAATTGGAAATGAAGAAAGGTGTGTGATTAAAAAATGGAAAAAGGAAAATTCTAAGGGTGGGGATCCTCTCATATGTCTAAATTTGTGAGCTTTTATAAAAATGAAATGAGAAAGAAAACAAATAGAAAATCCTAAGGGTGGGGATCCTCTCAGATGTCTAAATTTGTGAGCTTTTATAAAAATGAAATGGGGAAGAAAAAAGAAGTGAACGTTGGGTGAACACAAGAAAAGAAAGTAATTGATCTCATGGGAGTGATTTTGGGGAGAATAATATTCTCCTACTCATATGAAAATTTTTCTAAATATAATAAGACCTGACTAAATTTAAAATTTAATATTTGAATATGGATGAAGTTAAAATTAAATTTTATCAAAAATATATAAAATAAGTAACTTTTATATTATTAAGTAAACATACATTATTAAATCACTAATTATATTTTATTATAAAAAAATGAAAAAAATAAATCAATGTTATTTACGATAAAGAACTTATAAAAATTTCTCCTTCAAACATTTATAAAATAAAAGATAAATATCAATAGTGAGTAAAATAATAATAATAATAATAATAATAATAATAATAATAATAATAATAATAATTTGTAAAATACGAATGCAAAATTTTACAACTTATTGGGTAAAAAAAACTAAAATATAAACATATGCATATAATAAAAATATAAGTTTTTTTTATTCTGATTTTTTTTAATGCTGAAATAATTGAATGACAAAAAAAAGGGTTTAAGGTGGATCAAAATTGGGTGTCAACAACTGCCCCTTCTTTGCTCGGGAATGAAGGATGAATTGTCGAGCAAAGAAAGTTGACGGAGTAGCCAATTTTGTTCGACCGATGAAATATTACCGGAGGGACCAAATAGAGCAAATGGGATTGGAAAAAATATAACGGCCAAGACTTTGGTTTTCAAGTCGCCTACATATCTCTGGTTATACGAGAATCAGGCCGTGTGTAATTCTGGATTTAGGACCGAATGAAATTCCTAAAAATAAAATTGACAATGCAGGACTCGAAATAGAAATGATAATAGCTTGAAATAGGGAGGATTAAGGAGTAACACAATATAAATGATGTGGCAAGTTAGGGTACGCAAATGGCTTATATAGAAACAAAGAATTACGTTTAAGAAATGAAAATCATTTCGAAACGTCTTTAGAATTTAAGCATTTGATACCTACAATTTCTAATACAACTAAGTGAAATGGTTAGTTCATAACTATGGAGATTTATAAACTTAATATAAGAAATACGAGAGAGGTAAGAAATCATATTTGTTTAGGAGGGATATGCTTAGCCCATCCAGCGTCTAAAAGTCGATGCTTGCCCCTATGTAGCCTCTTGAAAAGTAGAGCTTTGACCAATCAACTTCCAAAGGACTGTGCTGAGCCTTGGGTAGCTTTTTGAAAGATAGATCTTAATCAATCAACTTCCAAAGGACAACGCTTAGTTTCAGGCAGCTTCTCGAAAGGTAGAGCTTAACCAATTAACTTCCAAAAGGACAGTGCTTAGCTTTGGGTAGCTTTTCGAAAGGTAAAGTTTAACCAATCGACTTTTGAAGGACAGTCCTTAGCCTCAGACAACTTCTCGAAAGGTAGAGCTTAACCAATTGACTTCCAAAGGATAGTGCTTAGCTTTGGGCAGGTTCTTAAAAGGTAGGGCTTGACCAATCAACTTCCGAAGGACAGTGCTTAGTCTCGGGCAGCTTTTGTACTTGTAATTCCTGCACTCAAAGAAAATTGTAAGTTTTAAAAAGGGAGATTGATTCGTGCCTCAACTTATCTTTTTGCTTGCCCTTTCAACCATGACTTTGTTGTTCTTGAATTTGAACTCGATCTGGATTTCTTTATGTGCAATCTTTGATGAAATTTTTGAGGACCTCTAAAAAATTTCTGCCCCAGTTTGTTGTCATGTCAAGCTCGAGTATCCTCATCAACAAATGAGATCCTCTCAAAAATTCTGCCCTAGTTATTTTCAAAAAGGGAGATAGAAAATTTTATTATGATATGATCGAGCCCCATAGGAGCGCCTCCGTATCCCTCTTAGATGGGAATCAGGTCAACCGTAGTTCATAGCAACAAGAAAAGAAAATGAATGAATTTTTTTAAAAAAATAACTTCCAGCATAATAAAGAGGAAAGGAAATAGATCATACATTAAATAAGCACATAAATAATTAAGAAACAAATATAAACACATAAAGAAAATAACCCACACAAAACACATAATGGTTAGAACCTAGAATCCCCAGCAGAGTCGCCATTATGTTGCACCCCATTTTTTCTCACGAAGAAACGGGAACTTGGACGGCGTCGTGGCATCAACTCTTTTGGGATTTTGAAAGAAATTGATGAGTCGTCACCTAATGATTGGGTGCATTAGAACACCATTCTAACCTAAAACTAAATCTAAGGGTCTAATTCAACCAAAGATCGGGTAAGGATTCTAGTTATCTCGAAGGGAAGGTGCTAGGCACCCTTCGAGGTCCACAATGTGGATCCGACTGTATCTCGCATTTTATGTGGGGGTGAAAAATTACAAGCAAGGTCAATGAAATAGTTAATTTTTAGGCTAAACATAAGGTACTAAACACATAGAAGTTTTCACATATTATTAGAAAAATAAAGATAGACACGTGATTAGCGTAAATAGTTCATTCTTATAATATTCTAAAATGACAAAGTTACATGCAACATAATAAGATAAATACAAAAAAAAAAGATATAACTGAGTGAACTAAATAAAACAAAAAAAAGGAAAGATCAACTAAAATATTTTATTATACACTCAAAAATAAATCACACACATTTTATTTGCTATCATAGTTTAAAATATATGTCCTTAAGATTTAAAAGAACTATCAATTACAAATTTATATCCTGAACAAGTTACATCTTTTTTAAAAAGGTTATGAAATTTTTAACATGTATAAATAAGATATAAACTACTCATACCACAAAATTTACTAATTCATCTAAGCAAGCATATTTTCGAATTGTCTAATAAAATAAAAAGTGATAATATTAATGACAAAAGAAGAGGAGACTAACCTGATTGCTCTCCATAGAATACTTAAAGTATTTGAATAACATGAACAGAAAAAAAAAGCTAATATAAAAATAAAACAAAATAACATAAGGACAAGGAGAATAGAGGAACTAACCCGATCGCTTCCAAATCATATATCTAAAGGGCCTATGAATTAAATCGATTGGGATAAAATTGAATAAATTGTCATCTAATTATAATATGCACACAAACGATATTCTAAAAACATTATATAAAAAGAACATAACGAAGAGTCTAATGTAGTGATCGAGAGATTGACATGTGGTAAAATGTCAAACTACCAAAAATTTTGTAAAGATAACTCATGTCGAGTTACAAACAAATAAGGGTAGTCCATAAATAATAAGTCATTCTAAGATTTTGAATGATCTACAATGCATAACATTCTAGACACTTTTCATGAATTACAACATCTCACATAAGAAAATAAATTATTAGTAAAATACATGTCACCTTAACTAATTTGGTGATGATTATAATATGAGAAACTAAAACAAATAATAAATTAGTCATATATAAGTTAAGGTTAAAAGAGTGGGATCAGGATACGACAAGGCTAGAAACGGGCCCAATGTGATGTTACTCCCTCAATTCTATTTTTATAAATCGGCCATTTTAGATGTCTTAAAAGAAGATTAAAAGAAATTATTCAAGAATACCAAATAAAATGATTCAATATTTTTAAAAGTCTTGTAAAACTTAAAATATTTATATTTTGATAGTTGTTATATTTAAAAAAGTATATCAACAATTTATCATAATAGTAAGATTTGTCAAGTTTTTAAGACATTTAAAAGAGTGACAAATATAATAGAATAGGAGAGAGTAACGAGTTGCTTTAATTTTTATAAAGCTATGTATGTGCTTCATATAAGAAGTCAGCTATAGCCTGCGTTTTTTATCATATCCCATTACGTATTGGATCCCTCTTGAGGAGACGATTTCCAATTGACCTTTGCTTCTTGCGTTGATCCTCCACTTATTGCAATTGAACTCCAAGAAATGCCGATCCATTTCGGTACATATGTAAAATATATTTAAAAGGGAGGTGAGAGTATGTATGTTCTTAAGGTTCAACATATAAAATTAAACTAATGAAGCACTGAAAAAAAGATTTGATCAAAATAAATATTTAAGAGGAGAAAAGGTTTAAAACAAGTTATGTTTAGAAGATATCAACTATTGAAACTCTAAATAAAACTACATTATTATTTCATGCTTACATGTCAATCCAAATAGAATACACCAAATATTTTGAGAATAATACCAATTCATTTTAATTTCACGGCGACAGGTTTCCACCTTCGATGAGGCCATCACGCAGGCGGAGGCTTTGACGAACGCTCGACATGACAGGCGAGATAGAGACCAAGCAGAGGACTCGGAGAGTGGTCATGAACAAGGTGGAGGAGATGGTGGCAGAGGCAGGGAATCGCAGCCACATCCTAAGTTTCGTGACACCGGTAGGCCTGATGACAGGAGGTCCGGGCGGCAAAGCAGCGAAGAGGGCAAGGTTCAGCCCGAGAAAGAGCTGAAGTGCTACATGTGCGGGGGCCGTACAAGTACATGAAGTGCCCCAAGTTGAAGAACCTTGGTGCCATTTTGCGGGAATGGAAAGAGCAGAAGGCACAGAAGGAGGCGCCCGAATCCGGGGAAGATTCAGACACGGTAAGGGTTGGCATGATTAGGCTGGGTGAAAGCATCACGCAGCAATCAGAGAAGCCAAAGGAGAGCCGGGCATAATGCGTGGATATCATGATCAATGGACGTCCCGCCCGTGCTATGATCGACATAGGCGCAGAGCCAAACATCGTGACCAAGTCTGCAGCGACAAAGTTGGGGCTGGAATATGGTCCAAGTGGTGCATAACTTAGGATGGTCAATGCACCGGTGACTCCCGTATGTGGCATTGCGCAGGGAGTTGATATAGCATTGGGTGAGTGGCATGGCAAGGCCGACTTCCATGTGGCTCCAATAGATCTTTTTGACGTCATCCTTGGGCAGGAATTTTTTTCGAAGAACCATGTGATGATTAACCCCTACCTCCAGCAACTCGTGGTCTTGGAGCAAGGAGGGTCCTCCATAATGCCCTTGGTGCAGATGCCCAAGCCAGGGGGACAAGTGCTGCTGTCAGCCTTGCGACTTGTGGAAGGGTCCCAAGGTAAGAAGCTAATGTCAAGTTCTACGCCCGCTAAGAGGAGAAGACGTCAGAAGAGAAACCATTGGAGGAGGCTAAGAGGGACAAAGTCCAGCCAACTGTAGCAAGACTCCTCAGGCATGGAGAGAAAGCGAACTCCAGGGAAGAGCATAAGGGGAAGACACAAAGAGTTGTGGCAGTCCAAAGGTGAAGAAAGGGAGTTCCAACAGCAGCATTGCGCCGAGGTCGTAGCATCATTAGGTGGGGGAGAATGATACGTCCCGCCTAAATTCCGCTTCAAAACAGTGCAGGAACGTATCCTGCATGCTCTGGAAGGCCTTAGAACTCTCTAGAATTGTGCAGAAGATTGAAGAGAAGACTAGAGAGGCCTGGAAGCTTCCAGAGAGTTGTAGAAATGTAGGGAGAGGTCTTGTAGTCTTTAGTCCTCTCTAGACTTGTGTGGAAGAATCTAGAGAGGGACTTAAGTGTAAATACTTAGAGACTTGTTGTGTAAATATTAATTGCACTTTAGCCCCTAAGAAGTAGTATAAATAGAAGGGTCATTCATTTGTTAGGCATCAACCAAGAAAGCAATCTTTCAAGTATTCTAAAGAAGTCTTTCTGCTAAAAGCACTCTTGTCTTCTTAATCTAGCGTTCCCTTAGCGATCAAGAGTTAAAAGGCTTACTAGTATTTGCACGATCATGAAAGAATCGTGAGCAAATCGACTAGTGCCGCGCGGAAGTCTTAAAGAAGGTCTAAGTCCGGGACAGAGAGCTATGTATCTTGGTCATTTTTTCTATCACAAAGGCACAGTATTGTACAAGTTGTTTACCGATTTTGCTAATCCTATAGGGTGCAACAATAAATAGGAATTAAAGTGAGCAATAAAATGTAACTTGGAGGTGATTTGTCTAAATTTCCTTACAGATCACCAGTCTGTTCCTTTCTTTGAAACATGAGACTAATTTAGTTGTTCCATGTGCTTTGGGTGAAAAAAAAAAAAAAGAATTTACACTGAGAAGAAATTAAGTCATTTTACTTAAAAAGCAACAAGGAATGACCAACAATAAGACCTTCATAAAGTAGTCGCATACCACAGTCCTATTACGCTCTTTATCTCAATGAACTACACGCTAAGACTTTAAGTATCAATATAAAAAATACAATGTAGATAAAAACTTACTTGTCCTTCTATAAACTGAAAAGGCCACTAGCATGAATGAGATCATATGCCCTCCTTCCCAATCCCAAAGTAAAAAATATAATTGGAGTGATGAAAGATGTCGATGAATACTGCAAGTTAGCTTGTTGCACGTGTGGCTACTTAAATGCATGCGAAATAGAGAGTTGACTCCTTCCCTCGTCGTGGTTAAAAAGTTAAACTGAGCATATAATCGAATCTTCTGTGACTTGATGACCACATCCTTCTTGCCGAAAACTCTAAAACATCGAACCGAGATAAGAGTGAATTAAGTGCCGTTAAGGTGGCTTCATTTATACTTGGAGGAACAAAGGTGATTCCAAGGTAATTCATGGCTTCTTTATGGTAGTTGTTTTGAATCGTTGGTTAAAGTTCATGATGATGCTTTTAGGATTAGAAAATGATGTTGTCGTCGGACAAGGGTGGCTAGTGGTATCTGAGTAGCTAAAGTGGCAATGGTTCCAATCCTTTTCTTCTATCAATCCATGTCAACATGTATCCATCTTGTATATATTATAAGTTGATGATGGTGATTACAAAACAAGGAAAGGAATTGAGTATAAAAGAATTCTTGGGAAACTATTATCAAAACAAAAACTTTTTTTGTTTTGTCATTTGAAAATTGGAAATGAAGAAAGGTGTGTGATTAAAAAATGGAAAAAGGAAAATTCTAAGGGTGGGGATCCTCTCATATGTCTAAATTTGTGAGCTTTTATAAAAATGAAATGAGAAAGAAAACAAATCCTAAGGGTGGAGATCATCTCAGATGTCTAAATTTGTGAGCTTTTATAAAAATGAAATTGGGAAGAAAAAAGAAGTGAATGTTGGGGGAACACAAGAAAAGAAAGTAATTGATCTCATGGGAGTGATTTTGGGGAGAATAATATTCTCCTACTTATATGAAAATTTTTCTAAATATAAAATAATTTGACTAAATTTAAAATTTGAATATGAATGAAGTTAAAATTAAATTCTATCAAAAATATATAAAATAAGTAAATTTTAATTTATTAAGTAAACATATATTATTAAATCACTAATTATATTTTATTGTAAAAAAATGAGAAAAAAAATCAATGTTATTTACGATAAATAACTTATAAAAATTTCTCCTTCAAACATTTATAAAATAAAATAAAAGATAAATATCAATAGTGAGTAAAATAATAATAATAATAATAATAATAATAATAATAATAATAATAATAATAATAATAATAATAATAATAATAATAATAATAATTTGTAAAATACGAATGCAAAATTTTACAACTTATTGGGTAAAAAAAACTAAAATATAAACATATGCATATAATAAAAATATAAGTTTTTTTTATTCAAAATTTTACAATTTATTGAGTAAAAAAAACTAAAATATAAACTTATGCATATAATAAAAATATAAGTTTTTTTTATGCTGATTTTTTTTAATGCTGAAATAATTGAATGACCAAAAAAAAGGTTAAGGTGGGTCAAAATTGGGTGTCAACAATTAATTGATTAAAAGATGTGTGATTGAATATGACTTATACTTCCTATCTTGAATTTAAGATCACACTTTCTACGCTTTTCATATAAAAGTTTTTTGCCTATATATAAAAAATTTAATTAGGCTATTAATTTTATTAATTCACTAATTTATATGCTTGTATTTTAATAACAATTGTGAAAAAATTAAATTACAAATAAGAGAAAGTACATCACATTCTAAATTTAAATAGTTGAATAAATTTATAAACTTAAATGGTATTATATGAAGAAAATTATTAATAAAATAGCATAATAGTTCGAAAAGCTATTAATTAGGAAAAATTATCAATCTACGCATCCTCATTTATCATATTTTTTGTTATTTTATAAAATTCTCTATTTCCTTCAAAACTCTACTCATCAAGTGTATTAAGTTTGAACAAAAATTAAAAATAGCAAATACATAACAATAATCGAAGGCATGAGACACATATTTAAATATGAAAACAGACTAGATTTCAATCAGAAAAAAATTAACAACAAAAAAAATAGTCATTTACTCTATCAATATTGTGCCATATGCGTATATAATTATGAATAAGATACAAATTAATATTGTTATAAATAACATTAATGTTTATATATAAATAATTATATTTGATAATGTCTATAAATACATAACCTTCTAGTTGAATAAGTTTGGGTGTACGTATTTGGTAGTAAAAAATAACAAAATTTATCATAGTTACAAAGAAAATATAGTTAAAGAACTTCGCAACAAAATTTACTTTACACTTTAATTATACAAATATTTAAATACCTCCCTTAACAACTATTAAGCGAATTAAATATTTTCCTAAAAAGTGATGTGACAGAGTAACTGAATTAAATTTCACTACTAAATAAAAAAGTTATATACAATTGTTATGGAATAAAATCAGTTATTCTAGCAAATGAAAATTCTCATTCTTTTACGTATTGAGTTATTTTTCACTACTAAATAAACATGAATTAGCACCAAAAAGTTAAGCAGTATCTTTAATTCTATTTATGAATGAATTGTACAAAAAGAATTTAGATAATACTTATTTAGCTAAGGATTAATGAAGAATCATCTAAGTTGAATTTTTTTTCTTTAATATTTGTCACACATATAAAATACGTATGTCACTAGTGGAAGTTAATATTAGTTTGAATTCTACTGAAGTTAATATTATCAAAATTTTCGGAAAATGACATTACTGTTTTTTTGTTGAAGGTGTTTTTATATGAATTTCATTGGACATAGTTTTCCAATTTAGAATTTTTGTGCGTCATATTCCTCCAATAATAATAACATACTCAATATAATTTAGAAGCGGGGTATGAAGTACAATCACTAACATTCCATGTTATTATCTCTATTAACAACTTACCCATATCGAATGTTTACATCAAGTCAATTAAAAAATAACATGTGTTACTTTTTTAACTACAATTATTAATACTTAACCATAGTTAATCAATATATATTTTACACATATTTTAAATATATAAAATAATATTTTTAAATAATATATAACCTTGCAAATCTCAGATTTTAATAGTAACCTAATTGTTGTCCCCTTTTCACCTAAGGATTCTCTTTAAACCAAATAAATAAATAAATGTAGAAGTTAAAATTTTAAAAACTTACGCAAAAATGAAAAAATATATGACGTAAACTTGTGAATGAAAAGTCACAACCATTAGTTGACAGCAATCCCAATTTCTAAGTAGGGCTATATATTCAAAATTTAATTAAAATTGATTACTCGAATAAATTGTTTTTATTGATTTATTGATGATAATGGATTATTTATGAGGTAGTGGTAAGGTCTACGTACTTTTCACCCTCTCCAGATCCCACTTGTGGAATTTTCACCGGGTATGTTATTGTTGTTGTTTATTGATAATGGGTTATTGATTTAGTAGTTTGGGTAACGGTTTAAATTTTTTTTATTATTGGGTTATCGATTTTTAACAGTTTTAGATTTTTTTTTACGGGTTAATCGATAACTTGATAGTAAATTAAATCATTATATTTGTACCATTTGATATATAAAATCCTTGTCAGTTTCATACTTTTACTTTTTATTTTCACAAATTCTCAATTATTCATACAATGTGATAGTGTTTGATTTTAAGCAAAATGTAATTTGCCAACTCATATGTATGGTTCATTTGGTTTGTCACCTTATTTCTAAGTAATTTTCAATAAAAACTTTTTTGTGTCAAATCTTATATTAATGGTCAAACCGACAACCAAACGGATAACGATCAATAACCGATAAATCAATAATTGATAAGTCAATATCTTAATGTTTCTACAACGATTTAACATATCTACAAACCAATAACTAATAAGTGGAACCGATAAACTTTAAAATCGAATTGAACTGAACCGACCGATATTGAACTCTATTTCTAATTCTTTCTACCGTTAGTAGTACAACTTTACTTCCTTTTAAGCAAATTAGAATTTAGTTATTTGCTACCTCTTTTATTATTTTTGAAAAATTAACATAATTAGATAAACATATGATATCTATTTACATTATACAATTATAATTTAAAAAATTATAATTTATAACTATAGTTGAGATTTTGTTGCTATAGGTAGGGTTTTGTTGTTATTTTCTCTCTCCTCTCTTCCTCTCTCGCCTCTTTCTCTCCAATTTTTTACAGATATACAATTACAAATATATGTCAGCTACATATATACAATTATTTTAACAAATATACATAGTAAATTTTACAGATATACATATATAATTCGTTTCTCTCCTCCCTCTTCTAATCTCGCTTGTCAGATATACAAATATATATGTATACTAATGACACATATACAATTATTTGACAGATATACACATACATTTTGACAAATATACATATATAATTCGCCTCTCTCCTCCTTCTCTAGATCTTGCTCGCCTCTCTCCTCCCCTCCAAGTCACATAGCCAATGTTATATTGTGTATTTATGTAAAATATAGCTATTTGACCATATTAAATTTCAAGTCTAAACTATTTTAAAATTTTCCCATTTTTTTGAATTTAAATTAAGACTCCTTATAAATTTCAATTTATCTTCTATGGTTAACTTAAATTAGTTAGATTGGGTGTAAATATGCGACGTGGATAAATTGTTACCATTGTCTCTCTTACATGACTCTTCTTTCTTGTATTTTTCTTAATTGTGAATTTACTATTTCTTATGATAATGTTACGTTTTTTTCCATCTCGATTTATATGAGTTAGTTTGGTTTGAAATATATTTTAAGAAAAAAAATATTTTTATAACTTTTGATCTAAAATAAGTCACAGATACTTATGTGATTAGAAATCATTTTATTAAGAGTAAGATAAATATTTTTAAAATTAAATTTTTATTAAATATAGAAATATATCATTCTTTTTAGAGCGATCAAAATAAAAAGTAAATCATATAAATTAGGACAAAGAAAGTACTATTTAACCTTTTCGTTTTGGTATGAGACATTGAGAGCAAATTTCGTGGTGTACTTTGAAATTTTCCAAATTAAGTCGAATATATACATTTTAAACACACGCTAACAAGTATAATAAATATTGTTTCATGTGCCAACAATGTTATAATTAGGAATCGGCATGGCATGATAGGGTATTTAAAATTTCGATAAGTAATTTCAGTATTTAATTTTTAAAACTATTATACAATTATCATACTAATTTAATTCAGTATTTTGAAGTTCTATTTCGATATTTTGAATTATGGTAAATTCGTAATTATAGTTTGTTCAATTTCAACTGATATATACTTATATAATAAAGTATTATGACTTCAACAATTCAAAAAAAAGGTATTTGTATCATACTAACACATTACATATGTAGAAATATACATTCAAAAAAAAAAACTCATTTTGTTAATCAACTATATTTAAAATAAATTCCAATTTAATAAAATAATCAAAGTTTCAACTTCTTAACAATCAGTTTATACTAATTCCAGGTTGTATTAGTTTTGGCAAAAAATGAAGGAATTGTCTTGGACTTGTGGTGCAGGTTAATTTATCATATTATTATTGTTGCTATTATTTTTTTTATATTATTTTTGACATAATTTTTATATTTTTTTAATATTGATTTTATATATTATACTTTATTTGAGATCAGGATCCATTAGAAACAACTTTTATATCTTCAGAAAGTTGCATACATCAGCTTTCTCAAACTCTACTTATGAGATTACACCAAATATATAATTCTTAGTGTGAATCACAAATTAAGTATGAGTTCATATTACTTTTTTTTTCTCTCTTTCTTAAATGTCTGTTTAATTAATATTCTATTAATTGAACTAATAAGGGTAGATTTAGAAAACAAATCTAAGATTGAACTAATTAGACTAATATGTAAGATTTTTTTGCCTCGTGATTCAGTTTGTTAAGATTTTTTTGCCTCGTGATTCAGTTTGTTGACCACTTAAACTTTTGATTTATCTTATTGATAAGAATTCAATTTCCACCTTTTAATCTCCCCTCCCATTTTTCTTTCTATTGCCTTCATTATTTTTCGACTAATATTTGAGATTAGCAAGAGTAACTTCAACAAAAAATTGTCCATAAACACAAAGCAAGGGTTTTACATAGACTTAATACATAGTCGTTCTCTTAAATTTGTTAGTAAATTTTATTTTTGATACTCGAATTATTATTTCTTCTAAATAAACACTTGAACAAATGATAAAATGTTTCAATTAGATATTTTTTTTTAATTTTTTTTGTGTGTACACTCTCAAGAGTCTATTTATACTTAAATTAACCACATAAAATATTTCATTTTCTTTAATTATTTGTATCAATCTTGATTAAGAAATTTTTGAATTTTTACTACCTATTGAGTAGAAAACATATAATGGAAGGAGAAATCATATTTTATGTGATAAATTTCACTATCCAGTAAGCTCTTGAAAATATAACTAATGATATGTATTATGTAATATTTATTTAACCATTTAACAAAAAGAAAAGGCTTTTTGATGTTATTTGTGTTTGTAAACAAAAAAAAAAATCTTCACCAAATGCACAAAACCTTAGATCTTGGAAACAAATTTCTTTGATTAGAGTATAAGATGAGTTATCATTATGTCAAAATGAAAAAATTAACAGTATCTTGAAATTGCATGTTCAAACGATTATACACAATCAATATATTAAATATTTTATATACTATTAATTTACTGTAATATCAACACGTGACATTAAACTATAAAAAATATATTTATAAAAGAAAAATTTTTTAAAAAGAAAAGGAAATAAAATTAGTTAGGTTAGCAATAGTACTAGTATTTATTTTGACCATGTAAGAAAAAAAGTATTTCAGTTTCAGTTGGAATAGGATTTTTTCTTGTGTGATCCCCAATCTGCCCTAAATCTGGAAAAAAAAATTGTGTTCTTGATCTTCCTTTCCGAAACCCTAGCCATGAATTCCACAAAAGCTGTTTTTACACACAGAAATTTACGTAAACTCTAACGTTACACAGCAGAGGAGACATTTTTTTTTTCAGAATTTTGAGAAGATGGATTCAGATGAAGGAAAGCTATTTGTTGGTGGATTAGGATGGGACATTAAGGAAGACAAGCTAAGAAGCTATTTTAGCCATTATGGAGAAGTTACACATGCCATAATCATGCGTGACAGGGTTACTGGCTTATCTAGAGGATTTGCCTTTGTTGTCTTCTCTGATCCTTCTGTTATTGATGTTATTCTCCAGCAAAAACACACAATTGATGGACGTCCGGTAAATTAACATTACCAATTTATGATTTTTTTACTGTTGTTGTGATGAATTTGAATGTTTACCTTTAGAATTATTTGTAGTGACCTGTTAATTCTAAATCTTGAATCTATACTATATCAATCTTGTATATATATATTTAGGCTTAGCGATTTTCACAAAGGGGTTCAAAATATGAAGAAGTTGAATGGGTTCAACGTCGAGCTAGCATTTTCGTCGAGGTGTTCGTATTTTTAGTACATGGGTCGGTGATTTTTGTGTTCAACAATTGATATATATCAAAATATCTATATTTAACCTGTATATTTGAAAAAGTTTGGTTGAATGTAGCTCCACCCCTTTTCAGACTCTAGTATAGATATGTAAAAGAAATAATTTTTTTAAAGTAATTTTTCGCTGATGAACCTCTGTGCCTTTATTAGTTCCTTGCTTACCCTGTTCAGGTTTTGTACGATTCAAGATTGTTCCCAATTGAGTGCTCTTCTTCCTTTTTTTTTCCAACTGATATATGTTTGAACGGTTTCAAAATTTTGTTTCTTGATGCAGTTTGGGATTTTGTCATTAGTTGCATCATCATGTGTTGTGTGTAGGCCTTCGCAGTGACTTCAGTTTCGTCTCCAAGTGTTTATATAACGTGTGTATTATAGATTGCATTGTCTCTAGATTTTGAATCCACTCTTAGTTCAGCTTTCTCAAATGGTGGGTATGATTAACAATGTCTGTTCCTGTTACGGAAACAGAGGAGTGTGAGTTGTTCTGCAATCCTAAATTGGGGTTTAGGTGCTTGTGTTCATCTTTACTTTCTTGTCCCTTGCTTAGCTTATCTACCACCCTTTTTACTTGTAATTTATCTTATAGGTTGTTTGATTAAAAGCTGTGGAATGCTTTAGGACAAATCGTCACATATATGAAGGTGAGGAGAGGGGGACAGAAGAAATATTTGGTTTGTTGCTTTTGGATATGTGTAATGTGGAAATGGCAGTAGAGTAGCTTTGCCTTTGTGGGGGTGGTGAAGACAAATTTGCTTAGATAATGAAGGATTCTGTTTCTTGTACATCCCATTTTTCGCAAAACATTCATTAAAAGAGAGCACCCAGCTTGCGATGTTCACTCTTTTGGGAAACATTGATTAGATGAATTTTTGTTATTCTTTTACTTGATGGCATCTCACTTGCACCTATTTCGTCAACTCTATGCCAAGTTAAAGGAGGAGTAATCTGTTAGATTTTCTTGTTCTTTATCCGATATGTTTATCGGAGCCTGAAGTCATTCATAGACATGATATACTAGTGGGTACGCTTGAGTCACATGAATCTTTTCTTTGTTCTGAAATTTCTCAGCAGTGTTAAAGTCGACAAAAATCCCGCTTGGCAGCTGTGATGTTGTAGTTGGCTTCAGCTAAACCACATCCGAGTCGCTTGCTGACCAAATGCATGTTTACTTATCTGTCTGTTTTCACTTTAGACTCCAGTTTTTCCATTACAGGTGGAAGCTAAGAGAGCTTTACCAAGGACACAACAGCAGAGCTTGAGATCGCGACTTCCTCATGCCAATGGAGATACCAAACTGGAAGGAAATATCAGAACAAGAAAAATATTTGTGGGTGGGCTACCTTCATCCCTTACTGAAGAAGAGTTCTGTCAGTACTTCCAAAGTTATGGGAATGTGACAGATAAAGTAATTATGTTTGACCCAAACACTGGTCGCCCTCGAGGATTTGGTTTCATCACCTTTGACTCAGAAGATGCTGCTGATAAAGTTCTTCATAAAAACTTTCATGAACTGAAAAATAAGCTAGTGGAGGTAAAACGTGCCCTGCCAAAAGAAGCAAATCCTGCTGGCAATGGTCGTGGTGGAGGTTACCCGAGTTATGGTTCTTCTGATTCCATTAGAGTTCCTCAGCCTCCTTTTTATGGTTACACTCCCTATAGCAGCTACGGAGCTCTGAGTTATGGTTATGGCTACGATCCTTATACTTGGTACGGTGGGGCAGCTGGAGTATATATGAATCCATCTTTGGCCAGCATTAGTTATACTAGCAACTTCCCTAGTGTCACAAGAAACCAGTGGAGCAGCCAGAATATTGGGTATGGTGATTTCTATAATTTAAGTGCAAGTTATGGCACTTCTGGTTCGTTGGGTGCTTCATCCACTCGTGCTGTTATGGCATCAACTAGTACATCTCAGCATCATGCTTCTCAAAACAATAATCAGGGGAATGGTTGCACCATCTACACAGAAAATGAAGGTCCTTTCATCGATTCAGATGGTAACGAGACTGATGATAGACATACAGGTAGTGCTCCAAACAGCAGCAGTGGTGAGGCGACTACCCAGGCAGGGCAACATGAGGCAAATGGGTGCAACAACACAACAGTCTTTGACAGCAGTAATGGTTCTGCAAACATTCCTGATGCAGCTTGAGTTTCCGATAAATAAGAAATCCTCAGTTTGTTGTGGTTAGACTGAGGGAACACTGACAGCACTGACCATATCATTAACATCAGCTACTAAGAATGACTCAGGGAAAAAGTAAAGCCATCAGTTTGGTCGCAATAGATCCAATGACTGGCTGAATTCCTCTGTAGTCTATTCCTTATCATGTAATCGTTACATTTACATTCCTACAAATGACCAGTGTTGGTTTAAACCAGTGTAACAGTGTATTTACATTCCTTCAGACGAGTAGTTAAAATTTACATTCTCACAGGTTGCTTCTACTATTGAATGTATTGCTTTCTACCTGAATGATAATGTTTCTTTCTTTGATCTCATACCTGAAGTAGCTATTTGTTTGAAACCTATTCGTACTTGAAAATGATTTTAGTTTCTTCATATTGGCATGTAAAATTTGCTTATGAAAACTCTTAGATTCCTACAGTTGGTTACTTGAGAATTCTTTGTTTGGCTGCTGTGGGGATACTTGACAAACAGTGAAGATTCCTTCATGTTATAGTGCATGACTTAAAAGTGTTATTACCCTTTATGGAAGCAGCATGTCAATCACGGCAAAACTGGATATGCCTGTGGCTATCATGGCAAAATTGGTTTTAGTTTTTTTTTTCGTGAACTGATAATCTGATTGTAAAATTAAATAATAATATTTGTACCATTTGATATATAAAATCCTTGACAGTTTCAACTCTTATGTTTGATTGTCTCAAACTCTCAATTATTTTACAATGTGAGTATGTAATAGTGTTTATTTTTTAGCAAAATGTAATCTGTCAACTCGTATATGTGGTTCATTTGGTTTGTCACCTTGTTTCTAAGAAATTTTCAATACAGAAAATTTTGTGTCAAGTCTTAACTTTTAAACCAAATAACTGAATTGATAACGATCAGTAACCAATAAACCAATAATTAATAAGTCAATATTTTAATGATGTTATGATGATTTAACATATCAACAAATCGATAGGTCAAATTGTTAAACTTCAAAACTAAATCGAATCAACTGATATGTAGCTCTACTTCCAAATGCTTGCCGGTGTTAACATCAATGGGATCTCTTTTATGGCGCCAAGAAAATTGGCAGCATCTTGTAGTTACACAAGCCTGAAACTCATAGTTCTAAAATATCCACATAAAAATAGTACTCCCTCCATTTTAACTTGAGTAACCTATTTTGATTTGATACAAAATTTAAGAAAGCATTAAAAAGATTTTTTAATCTTGTAATATGAAATGAAAAATCTGTCAAATATATTAAAATATCATTTAATCTTGTGATAAAGGGGGCAACTGAGCTTCTACTCTCCTATGGCATCTTAGGTCTCACAACAATGGTAGCACTATAGTCTTTGATTGGGATAAGGTGAAGTAACATAATCTTTGATGATTTTATTAGGGTTGTCAAATGGATAAATTGGGCTGAAAGTAGAAAAAGTAAAATGAGCTGAATTAGAGATCGAATTGGATCATGATTTGTTTAAACTTACTCTGGATTAAATCGGATTAGGCCAAATTGCCTACAAATCATATTAGTTTATAACCCACCCAATTTAACATGTTTAATTCTAAAAAAATTAATATGTTGCTATTTATATTTTGTATATAAATTTCAACTCAAGAATAAAAGATAAGTTTTAAATTTTAAAGTGGAAAGTCACCAAACATTACCCCAACGAAATGAATATATATTAAAGATTACTCACTCAATATGTAACTCTTGGAAAAAAATGCAGTTCAATTATATTCGACTATTTTGATCTCAAAAAAGCAAAATTTTAATATATAACTGAAAAAAATGAATAGATAAATCTTACCAGATATAAAGTAGATAGTAATTTATACATTCGATATGAAAATAATATACATTATATCAATATAAATAAAAATCTTAAAACGAGTTAAATTTGAAGATTAAATTAAGCTCATTTGAGGATGAGCATTCTAAATTTTACCTCTCGTTGTATTTGTCTAACCACTTTAAAATTGTCTTTTTCCTTTTTCTTATCTCATCAGATTGTTAAACAAATAAAAAAGATACAAAATTCTGTGTCATTTTAGACACAAAATTATCTTAAAATTTAAAATTGAATTGCGCATATATATTTCTTAAGTTATTATTGTAAGAGATTATAGAGCAGTAATGCAGCGGAATAATAGAACGATATATTGTCAGCTATTATTGGCGATATAGTTAAAATTATCGGTGTTTGTTTTCCACCTTCCAATAAGTCTTCTAAGCACTCAAATCTCACTTAAGATACTGTGGAGTTTAGAAAGAGAATTTGTGCTTAGGAACCTTTAATCGGATATATCCTATTTATAACTGTTATTCCATCAAGAACAGTAGTGAAAAATTAGTGGTCGTAGTGGAAAATGGTGGATAGTAGAGTAGTAGTGGATGTAATTGTAAGTTGTAAATTATAATTTCTATGGGTAATAGATGTAGTTGTAATTTCTGTGAAAGTTACAGACCATATTCATGGAGGTTATGAAAGTTACAGACCACATGCATGGAATATTATGGTCACATCCATGGAAGTTATGATCAACATTCCAACATGCAACAATTATGAATTAATGATAAATATTTTCGTATTATTAAAGTTTATAACGAAAGATCTTTTATTGAGGATAGCTTGAAAGAAAATATACATATTCAAACAAGAGTATTTAAAAAATAAAAGAAAAATTACAGAAATCTCACATTATATTAAAATATTTTAAATATTTTCTATCTTCTTTACAAATTACTAAAATTCCCTTTTCGCTTCTTTCTCTCCCCATGTCTGATACACTCTCCCTCATTCCCACAAAACTCATCATCCTAAATCGCCTGGAAAGATTTAGGACTACCAGACTCAAATGAATAGTTTTTCTTCATATGGGTTTGTAAAGGGAGATAATCCAAGCATATCCAGATACAAATTTGAGAGAGAGAGAGAGAGAGGGAGAGAGAGAGAGGGAGGGAGAGAGAGAGAGAGAATTCACCAGAATGAGAGCTTTGATGGCATCTCTGTCAATAGAAAAGTCATCCACCATGCTTTGCTTGTAAATCCCAAGCAAAACATCAACAAAGTCCTCTCTATTTTCATTTTCAACTTCTTCCTTCACTCTTTTGTGACTATCTATATAGTTATTCGTTCGATTTAAATTCATTTATTGACCCAGATCCAAAAAATTATTGTTCAAAACTTTTTATGGTAATTCATCTATATATAAAACCGAGAGTATGTATCTTGTATGGTGATTCATTTCAAAACTATGAATTGTTCAAAACTTTTTATGGTAATTCATCTATATATAAAACCGAGAGTATGTATCTTGTATGGTGATTCATTTCAAAATTATGAGTTGTTCACACCTTTTTATGGCAATTCATTAAAAATGATGATTCATTTATATATAAAAACCGAATCATATATGTTGTTGATTCACTAGAATTGTATGGATTGAATACAGTGATTC
>DF357939.1:45358-58071 GCA_000787875.1 Solanum virginianum | reverse complement strand
GGATCCTTAGCATAGAATTTGCGAGGTGTTACACTTTTTTGATAAGTTCTGACTTTTTTCAAATGATTGTGACTTTTTCAGAGGGTTGTAATATAACTTTTCCTATGAGTTATTATTTTTTTCAAAGTTTTAACTTTTTTCGAATGATTGTGACTTTTTCAGAGAGTTGTAATATAACTTTTCTTATGAGTTATTATTTTTTTCATAGGGTTGTCATTTTATAGAAGATATACCAAAAAGTAATTTATAGTGTGATGAATAGAATACAAATAGCGTAAGTCGAAGAATATGTCTTTTGACTTCATTCAATAAAGAGTCTTTAGATTGTATAACTTTTACTATTTCTTAATTTATAATAATTTAGTATATATGTATTCTATAATAAATAAAATGAAATACTGGTGCAATGGTCCAATAGGAACAGAGTTCCCATTGGAGAACAATTCAAAGACGCTCGAAGCATTTGCCCATGGGCTACATCACTAGTGGTGATGACAAGGAGAACAATGAGGCAAACAAAGGAAAATTTTGAAGACATTATTTTTCTATTGAAGGTAATATAGTGGTTAATTTACTCCACCCTACTAACTCACTCTTCAACAAATAATGTAGAAATATGAATTATAAAAAAAGATCAACATCAACATGATTTTTGAGTGTACGGACGTAAATTTGGGTGGGTATGGCTAAATGTTACTCCCTCCATTTAAATTTTAATTTATTTGTGATTTCATATTTACATAATAGACAAAAAATATTTTATCATATCAATTTTGTTTTTATAATTAATTTAGTTGAGTGATTTTATTGATACAAAACAAAGTCCAATGATGTAAAATATATTCTCAAAGTTGAGTGACCTTGTAAGCTATAAATATTATATTAAAACTACAACTTTCTGATTTTTATGTGTAAATATAGATTGTTTATTTTATAATTGTTTAGCATCTTTTCTATTTTAATAATAGATGGTTTATTTTTATTAAATTAAAAATTATCATTTTATTAGTGTTGAATTTATTAAGATTATAATTGTTTATTGTTAAATAATTCAAGTGAGAAAATAGCAAACATGATGACAAAATTATTGTTCTCCTAACTAGTGAGAAGCCACACACACAATTAAAAAAATAATCTACTTTGATCTAATTATATGAAATAGAAAATTTCATAGTAATTCAAGGGTGTAATTGGAAAGAAGTTTTTTGTAGAGTTTTAAACCAAACACAAAATTAGATGAGAAGCAATGAACCAAACACTTGATAAAAAATAATCCGTACATTACTAATTCCTGCGTTACTAATCTCTGCATTATTCATTTTCGTGCCAAACGACCCCTAAGAACTTAACATAGTACATAGAAATACATTTAAATAATAATAAAATTGCCAATTATATACCTAGACTATGTGAGATTTTATCATGTTTTTGAATTTATTTATTTGTGTAACTTACCTCATTCACATAAGTAAAGAAAATTAGTTAAAATACATGAAAAATGATTTTAAAAAATATTCTTAAACTATGCGAAAAGATAATGCCTTCCATTTGTAGTTTTGTCCAAAATGCATTTGTTGTCCATACTTTCGTCCAAAAATATCTAGCCTGGTCTAGAAATATCCTTATGAATAAATATTTTATCCTTTTTTAAAAAAATCATATCGTGTTCCTAAAAAAATTATTACTTTTAAAGATTTTTTTTTTTTTTTGGCTATGTTTCTATTAGAACCACTTTAACTAAATAAAATGTAGGGAAATAATCTTTTTTCTTCTCAATCCCATTTTATCAATTAAATAGAATATTGTATCCTTGGAACAGATAATATATATAGAGAATCTTTTTTCTTCTCAATCCCATTTTATCAATTAAATAGAATATCGTACCCTTGTAACAGATAATATATGTGATAAATATATAATCACAGTAAATTCATAATTAGTTTTTATGTAGATAATGATAAAAATAAATTATAATAAAATAATAAATATTTTTTTTGTTGAACTAAAGTAGGATAAATATTTGTTAATGACAAAATATGTTAAAAAATAAATAAATAATAAATTTACTTGAAAAAAAAATATTTTTAACCCAGTAAATAATAATAACAATATTTTTGAACTAAACTATGAATGAAAGATATTTTTATTCTTTTCACATAGTTTAAGAATATTTTGACCGTATTCATATACATGCACACCTATGTAGGAAAAAATGAATTTTAAATGTCTTGTTTAATAGATTCTTTCAAAATCTAAATTGATCGAAATTCACATCTTTCGAATTTCAAACACAACAAATATAAAGTCAAGACTATGTAATATTATTCTCTGCCCATATGTTAAATGCAAAGACTACTTTTAGCATTTCTTTTTTTTTTCTTTTCAAATTCATGTTTCATTGATGCATATATCATAAATTATAAAATAAAAAATTTAATCAAGGAGCTAAAACTTGAGAGATGACAAATAATGGTCGACTTGAAATCGAAAGAATCAAATAAAACAAAATACTTATTTAAAGTTCTCGTTTTTCATCTAACATAGGCGTTTTTATGTACATGATGTGTTTTAACTTATTTTTGTAATAAATAATTGGTGTTTGAAATTATTATTTTATAAATTTACAGTTCTACTTACAAATGTCTTTAACTTGAATTTTCTTTTTAGAATTTTATGGATAAAAATTCAAAAATCCAAAGCTTAAAAATATTTAAAAATCTATAGTACTTACTCTGTCCAATTTTATATGAAATCCTCTCCTTTTTAATCCATCTTCCAAAAAAGTATCACTTTATTGTAATTGAAATTAATTTATCTTTAAATTTTTTTTTAGCCTCAATAAATAATTTTTAGCTAATTTTTAGAGTCTCCCTTTTTTTGTTAGAATATAATTTTTTAAAATTACACTCACTTTCCTAATCTGATTCTCTACTTTGAAGGTTTTTAACAATTACTCAAATGCGAAGGACGACGTCCCGGAGGTGGTTCCTCTGTTTTGTGTGATGTAATTTTAATAGCAAAAGCAACTGATTACGCCATTTTCCCCTCTCTCCAGAAGAGAAACCCAAGAATGGGGAAAGTTACATTCAGAGTAGTGGTAGGGATTTTAGTAGTCTTGTTACTGTACTACGTCGGCCGCCCTCTCTATTGGAAAATCTCCGCCACCGTTCACCATATCCGCCACAACAAACAAACCATTTCCGAAGGTCTATCTGCTCATCTTTCTCTTTCAACTCTTTTCATTTTTATTCTTCTCGATTCCTCACTTCTTCAATCCGATTATGGTCACCAACATTGTAATTTTGAGGTTTGATATATCGTTACATTGTTTTGGTGTAGGATTTTCATAAATTGTTCTAGCAGCTCAGAATTCAATGGGCTGGTTCCACGATGAGTCTGATTCTGGAGTGCGCGACGGTGGAATTGCAGCAGCGAGGAGGATCCTTCTTCCTAAGGTTCTATAAAGCTTTTTGTTTTTTTAAAAGTTATGTTACTTTCATATGTTGAGACTGTCTCCAGTAATTAATGTAGATCTGATTGAATAAACGAGTTATAGTTTGGAGACTTCATCTTGCACTAATTGAAGTCCATATCAGAATATTCCAACAATCAAATGTTCTCTTTATTTCGCTTGATCTGGATTAGCATTTCCTTCTTGATCCTACTTAATTACTTTGATCCCACCTACTAGATCTCTCATGTGTTCGTTTCCTTTTTCTAAAAAAAAAATAGAGAAGAAAAGAAGAGAACTCTCTAGTTTGTTAATTCCTGTCTTTTGTGTTAATTGAACAAGCTTGTACATAAAGTTGAGTGCTAGTTACAAATCATGATACTTTTGAAACGTCTTATACCAAATGCTAATTCGATTTGTTCTTCCAAGGGTTTCACACGAAAGGATCTCAACAAGGTTTACACTTACTCTAGGGAAATAATGATTTGGCTGGGAGTATGTTACATTTAGCGTTGACATTGAGAATTTTATTTTTTTCTGTATATGTTAAGAAGGGATTATGAAGTTAAGTAAGAAATTCATTGAAAGAACATACACCAATTACTTTTTATTTGCATGTTTCATTTACTGGTTTTTGTCAATACTCTATGAATCAAGAGAAATAAAAGTTAATCGTTCCTCGGACCTATAGCGGGAGCTTCAGTACACTAAGCTGGCCTTCTCGATACTCTATGTAAATAGCATGAGTATTACCAAATATTGTTGTGGAGTGGTAAGTACTAACCAGCGGGTCTCGAGTTTGAAGCCTTGGAATAGGTTGCATTTGGTAAGGAGCATGTAACCACCACTAAACGAGACTTTCCAACACGAATCCAAATTTCCGAAGCAGGTAATAGACACCTGGTAGAAAACACATCAAAATTAAAAAGAAAGAAAGAGAGAATAGCAAGCCTAAAATTTGGTTAAAAGAATCCTTTGTCTCCGTGAATTTGACCTACAAATACTTGTTTCCATTGTGAAGCAGCAGTTTTTATGTTATACTCTTGAGAGTGATTATGCTTCTTTCAAGATAAGTATGTCTGAGAAATTATCCCCAACAAATAGAATATATGTTTGCTATAATTTTTCTTATATGTATAAGTTGGCTCTTCTTTCATCCTTCGATGTGGCCCAGTGGTTTGGGCTTGAGACTTCCATGTTGGAGGTCTCAAGTTTGAAACTCTTACCAACGAAAGTAAGGGGTTTGCCTTTTGGATCGAGCTCGTTGCATGGGGCTTGCGTAGTGCGGGTTACCTCTCTTGTATGGTTTGCGAGCTATTCCATAGGAGCGGGGGTTTATCGTGTGTGCACCCAAAGTGTAGTGGCTGTGGGTCCCCCTTGTCATCAAAAAGTTGGCTCTTCTTTCACCATTCTGAGATAGTGCGTGCTCTAAATATTTCTATTCCCTTATCGGAGAAACTGTTAATTTGGTTCTAGCAATGGAATAAAAGTGATATGCATAGTACATTTACTTTGTTTCGTGACTTTAATATGTTGGGGGAATAAGATTGCCTTTTGTTAGTCCAGTCTCTGAACTTCTTGTCTGCATAAAAACAACAAAATACCCAGTAAATCTCACAGAGTAGGGTGTGGGGAGGATAGAATATTCACAAACCTTATCACTACCTTCTAGAGATAGAGAGACTGTTTCAAGTAAAAGAAGAAAATAATAGATATAGAATAACGGCCAACATGAAGAGCATACCAATTCTACAAGAAAAGAAAAAAAAACTGGTAGAATAATCGAAGAGCAGTGAATAATAGCAAGACTAATCCTATGATCAATTTAAAAGAACATCACAAGATAATATTCTACCCCTACTAACTTTCTACCTTAATATGCGATCTCTACTCCTTTCTGTTTGCATGACTTCTAAAATTGATAATAATATTTGTCCTTTTCCGAAGGGGTTGTATATAAAATGTGCTTTTTAGCTTGGTTGCCTGGGGAGAACTGGATAATTGAACTTTCAAAATGACTTGTATCCCCTCTTTCCCATTTTTGTATTACACATTTGACTCGACAAGAATTATAAATTAGTTTGGGTTGTACAATCGTACAAGTAGCAGTTGAATAAAATGTTTAAATGATAACGGAATTTTCTTTGAAAAAGAAAATTTCAGATACACTTTTAAGTTGATTGGTTAAATAATAACTTTGAATTTTTGAAACTCTTGAAGTTAGATATAAAATTGTATTAGTAGAAAAATGGTGCCAAACCTTTTGGGACATTGCAAATGGAAAAGACTGCCATACAAGGGGAGGTAGTACTATTAGCAGTTGAAAGTTGTCAAAAGTTCGGAGTACTCTTGGGGTACAATCGCTTCTTTGGTTTGCTGTAACAGAAAGGAGTAAGGCATTTTACAAAGATATCATCCCACAATCTTATTAGCTTCAACATTAAGAATTTGCAGTTTTTCATTATTTTTCAAAATTGATAGTGAATTTAGTTGTCTCTTTTTGATCTCGCAGTAGGCTGTATGAATCATCTCGATGAATCTGTATGAACTTCATCATAAATTCGTTTCTCATGTTCATACACTTGTGATCCATCACAACCATCCTACTTTAACTCAGAAGGTTCTTCGGAAGCCAGAACTGCTTATATAAGAGATTTCACTGAATTTACATCTCTTAAAAGTGATGAGAAAGTATTAGGAGTTGAGATTTTGAAGGTTATACAAGTGCACCACTTGGGAAGCAGTATTGGGCCTGTCCTATTCTAGTAGAAGTTTGTGGCCTGTAACCTCTCGTTAGTTTTCCATGTTCCACGTTAGCATGAAAATTAATTATATTAAGATATAATCTGTAATCCAGATGCACAAAGTGGTCCAGATACAAGATAGCTACAACATATTCAGTGTGATTCCACTAGTGGAGTCTAGGGAAGGTGGGGTATACACAAATTTTATTCCTATCTTGTGTGAGGTAGAGAGGCTTCCGATAGTTTGGCCCTCGGCTATTCAGTGTGATTCCCCTAATGGAGTCTAGGAAAGGTGGGGTGTACACAAATTTTATTCCTATCTTGTCTGAGGTAGAAAGGCTTCTGATAGTCTGGCCCTGGCTATAAAGCTTTTTCTTTCAATCTTGCATGTTGTATGTTTAGTGTCATTTACTTGTACCGGAAAAAAGGAAATGATATTCCTACCCAATTTTTTAGTGGCTCAGTTTTGGCATTTATGCTAGCGTAATTGGACCCGTTGTTCTACATTTGGGTTTGGACAAAAGTAGAAAAGAGTTGTCAGCCCAAATAAGGGAAATCCCCTTGTAGAAGCGTCCCTATTTGTGCTGGCCCAAGATTCATCCCTGAGATGAAAATGCCCTAAAATAGTATAAAACCTTTTGTAGGATCATACGGTTCTAGCGGGTTCATTGTGTGCCTGTTGAGTACGACCCAGTATCGATGATTAATTCAGAAAAGTTCCAGGGAAAAGAGCAATAGGAAATAGTCATCGTTGATGTAAGAAAAATGAACATCTGATAGTTTAGGCGTGTATTAATGTATATAAATGGTGATAGCCCACGTAGAAAAATGGAACAACTGATAGTTGAAGTGTGAAACTCACGAAAACATGATAGGTCAAATGTGTTTTTGACCATTATTTCTTGAGAAAATGTAAGAGTATTCAACTTCAGCAAAGATGGTAATCTATGAACTTCGCCATTTGCTATGTTGTCACATGGTCTAATTAAAAAAAGAAATAAATTTATTTTTATCCCATGTACATGATTAGATAATTTATCTTGAAATAATTAATTTTGAGGTAACTTGTTCTCAACCAAATGATACAATTTAATTTTTTCAAACTTTGAATGAATTGGTCCCTGAGGCCCCATCAAAATATAAACCCGTCTCATTTCTTTATGATATCAACCACTCGCAAATATTGCGTTACAAGAATTTTGACATTAATGTGGTTCATGCATTTGGGAAAGTATTCAAACAACTTCCTTTTATAAAAAAAAAAGTATTTGTTTTTTGTGGAGTAGTCACACTCACCTTTTTTTCTTTTTGTGGGGTGAAATATTAAAAACCTCCGACTTGTGCTTTCTTTGGTGGGAGTAGCACTATTACTCCCTCCATTTCATCATTAATGTCTTGCATAAATAAGTTTTTTTTTGGGTCCATTTGCAGCAATGTCAACGTTAATTTGCATTTTTTAAGCATGCGTTTTCCATTTCATCACCATCCACTTACTATTCCTTGCACCTATGGTGGGGAGCTCAACACTGATTTGCCTCACGGTCCCCCATCCACTTGGTCAATAACACTAATATTCAGATCAAGGTGGACTATTTGATTGATACCTATTATCTTTCACAAGCACATATGTATTGGATAATTTTGTAATGCGGTGAGAATTTTTTTGTTTATCCATTTCTTCCGAGGGTTAGTTTTGCAAGTTTTATCTGAGCAATACTTATCTTTCACAATCAACATGATCATTACTTTATAAAGAGTAAAATATAAGAGAGTTCCACGTAGCAAAACGTTAGATCACCTACTTTTTACTAAAAGTAAAAAGGAGTCTAGTCATACCATAAAGTAGATGATACAGTATCAAATTTTCATTAGTTTTATCCAATATTTCAGTGCATACACCTATCCCCATTTTGGTTGAAAAAAATTGCAAATGAACTCAATAAGTGTGGTCCTTATTCTGCTTGTAATTTGTAGTGTTCTTAGAAAAACATAATTGCCCAGGCTCCTATATTATGGTTTCTTCATCATCATCAAATTAGAATCACACTTAGCCATAAAAAAAATGTAATAGTGGGTGGTGCAAAGTGCTTTGACCAATTCATTGTGCACTTGGTACCACGCTCTAAATGTTGTAATCAAATTAGAACAATTCTACTACTAGAGTTCAAACACATTTTTTCTAATATTTTTTATGTGCCACGAGTATGATGGATGCTTATCATCATTGTCTCTAAACCAAGAATAATTGACTTCGTGTAGCCATATAGGTGTTTTCTTCTTCTTCTCATCTTGTTTCTTTTTTAGAAAGGGAAGGGGTTGCCTAGTCAAATTACAATGAATCATTTGTATATTGATGACGGAGTAGAAGGGACATAAACGATTCACATATACCCAGAATATTCTCACCCAACTTTATCTTTATTTTATGAAGATAGAGCGACAATTTCAGATAGATTGTCGGCTCAAGCAAAGCAACAATAATATACACAGTATAGTTCTATAAAGTAAGGTACAGCGAGAGCAGATAATACGCAAATTTTACCCTACCTCAGAAGTAGAGATATTGTTCGTGATGTACTCTTGACTCAATAAACGATATAAAAAAATAATAATGTAAAAAAAATTACAATAAAAAAAGTCGTATTAAAAATAATGAAGAAGACACCAATTTTAACCTTATATAATATGATAATTAAAGCCAAAAAAAATCTAATACTAAAAGTGAAAAATAAGATCGTAGGTAAATAATGATAACAATTTTGAAATAGCAATTTGATAATGCTTGACCTATTAACCTTCTACTCTAATCCTTGAGCTCTATATCTTCGTATCTATAGTCATATCCTTAGCAAGCTATTGGTAATCCTGTCATGTCTAATTACCTCTCGCGAAAACTTCTTCAACCTACCTCTCCTTATGTCCACCGTATATAGTCAATTTCTCACACCTATCTCATTAGGGCATCTGTGAATCTTTTCATTACATGTCCAAACCATCTTAGCTTTGCCTCCTACAAATTTACCATGAAGGTTACTCCACCTTATCTCAGATAGCTTTGTTCCTGATACTACCTCTCTTGGTATGCCCATACATCCATCTCAACATCCTCATTTTCTCTACTCTCATCTTCTGAAGGTGCATGTTTTTGATCATTCAACACTCCACTCCAAATAACAAAGCTGATTTGACCACTTCATTCTAAAATTTACCTTTAAGGCTTGATGGAACAATCTTATCTCACAAGACATAGGATGTAAATTTTCATTTCATTCATCTCACTCTAATATGATCTATAATATCATCATCAAACTCTACCATTTCCTTGGATTATTGATCTCATTGCGTCTCAATCCTTACTTCCACATCGGTCACCTGAGTTACTTCAAGGTAATTTAGTAATAATTTATATTTTGGCAGACGTTAATTAAATAATTGCTAAATTCCTTTTGGTATTATCCTAACTATTTTACCGATAGTGCATGATTTAAGCGCAATCTTGGAACAAAGATAATTTATTTATCATCTCAAACATTCACTATAATATACGTGTACCATGTTATATGTTATATTTGTGCTAAAAGTAACAAGCTAAAGTTTTTGTCACAGTAACAAAAATCTGATTAGATTTAGTTTGGGTTTGCTTTAGAGTTTCTTTTTCGAGGATGTTGCTCAAAGTTTTGAGAAAGGCTAAGCCAAAAAGTTGAGTTTGTTTTCATAAGCTAGCTAATTCCCTTTCTTTTAATTAATAAATAATAATAATGTTAATAATAATTCCTCTTATCCACACTTTTTATTTCTTTCCTTTTTACTTTTTTCAAAGAAGTCTTTACATAATTTGAAATTAAAAGGGGACAGGTATATTTAAATTTACATGGAGAATTGGTTTCAAAAGATTTTCAAATGTTTGATGTCAATAAAAACTTAGTTAAGATTGAACACAATAAAAGAAAAAAAGGGAACAGGGTAAAAAATACCCCAATTATGTTTTATTGTTTGACCTTATGCTCGCCGTTAAAAGTAAGTTAGTAATGCCTCTGCCATTAATTAAGTTTTCACCCATACTCTTCAGTTGGACAGAATACTCCAAATCAATCAAAATTAACCATATTTCAATTAGAATTGTCTGTTTAAAATGAATTTTAATTAGACCTGATCCATAATTCATAAATTTGATCTTTCAGTACCAAATGAATAAGGAAAAAATAATAAAACAAAACCCCATGGTTGTTGTTGTTCTTTGCTCGCGCTGAAGGTGCCCAGATATAAGAATATTATATTGAATAAAATCAATAACAACAATTTCATCAAACACCGTAAAAGCATCATCTAATGCTTTGCAATTAGTTTAAAATCGAATTAATGCAGTCTAGATGTGTACATGTGCGTTTGACATGGAGAAGGAATTCTTAATTATCCAACTGTGTATTTGCTTACTCTCCACTTCCAAAGGATCATTAGCGCAACCAATGAGGAGAAAGGGAAATGTAAAGCTATCAGGAGTCGCAACGGCTGTTTGGATGGTTTTTCTGGTGAAAATTTGATGTCGTTTAGTTGTTATTGATTGATGTTGTCGGAGACCCCTTGTCTTCCTCTCTTCCTCCGTTCTTCTCCCTTTCTCCCTCTCAAACCGATCACCAGTAGCCAAAAACCCCAATGACCCCCTTAGAGACAACCAATAAATGACCCTTTTCCACCATCAGATCTCCGTCGTCTCCCTCTCCTCTCCTCGCTACCAAAATGCCAACAAAAAATCCATCGTCGGCGACCCTTTTCCCTTAATCTCCTCTGTCTCTCTAACTGGAAAACCAAACAAATCAAGTTATTTGTAAGAAATGAAATTGGGTTAGGTTAAATTTAGTATTATTTAAGACGGGTCGGGTTTGGGTCGGGGTGGGATTGAGTAAAAATAAAAAATAGGTTAAAATGAAGTTATTTGGGGCTTTTCAGGGGCATAAATGGTAAGTTTTGTAATGGTGAGGATATAAATAAATTCATTTTAATGGCGAGGATAAAGTCAAACAAGAAAACATAATTGAGGGGTATTTTTGACTCTTTTCCCAAGAAAAAATCCATATAAAGATATATATATGATTATAATGAAACTAGGTTCAAAAAAATCTCCCCCCCACCCCAACTATGTATTATGAAGATGATATAATATGAAATTCATATTGTTGGGCTTACTCTACTAGAAACAAAGGCTTTTCCCACAACAAATTAATGAAATTATGTTATAAAATATGATTTTGTTTCCATTCATTTTTCACAGAATCAACTCAATAAACAAAAAATATGATGTAAAATCTAAAACGTTGGGAAGCTTTATAATTTTTCTCTGTGAAAACAAAATTGTTTTTTCTTCTCTCAATAATTTAATTAAAATATTTATAAAAATAGCGACTAACATATTTTTGAGTTAAATTTTTAATGAAATAATAACTTTTAAATAATGTTACTTTAATTTGTTTGGGAGGAGCATAGTTATTGTTATAGTTGTTCACATGATTTCAAGCTCCACCACAATGTGGAAAAGAAATGAATTAAGTGGACTCATCAATTCTCAAACCTTTTATGTTTATTACTTTTTTTAGTAATAAAGAAAAGTTAGTGCTTATATCATATTGTGGTGGAGAATATAGATATAATTAAGGTGATGAAATTGACAAATCAACTCACTCTTTGGACCAAAGCTATAGTAAATATTCTGTCAACATACCTCACCACTGCCCTTCTAAATATTTTTATATTTCTTATTTATTTCCTCTTAGGGCAAGGATTTTTTGGGGGTGGGGGGATAAAACATTATTTCCATATTTGCATCTCTCATTTTTCTTTGTCAACTTTCTGAAAAAGTTGAATCTAGTGCCATCTCCAATTGCATTTAAATAGTATAAAATGAAGAAAATTAAATGGGATGACCAGTATGTTTTTCCTATTGAATCTGGTTTGGATTGGGAGGAAAATGTAAAAAGCATGGTGGAAATATTGCATGGAATTTGTTCCTTTTGCCTGCATTTGATCATTCGTTTGGTTATTGGGTTCTTATGATATTATTAATGTTAATAATTCAGGTTATTCTTGTACAAAATAGATTTGGCCTCAAGAAGAAAAGTTAACCAAATCGTAACGAGTGCTTTAAAAAGACAGTTTTGAGACACCTCCCGAAGCAGAGTATTGGAAAAACATCTCGAGATTCATGTGTGAAGTTTTAATTTGCAAGACTTACGTTTTAAACATTTGATTATACGTCCTAAACATGCCTAATATTTTGTACTCGCGTAATAGTTTTTACTCAAATTATGAATTAAATTTCTTCGTTAACACAACTAACCTTCATAATTCTTTAAAAATAATGATGCTTAATAAAAGAAATTCATCTACAGAAATAAACAATTTAAGAATAACTCAAATAAAAGTCATAGTATTATACATGCATATTTTTTTTTATCAAGTGAAGTGTCAAAATAAATCTAAAACTTTTTTTTTTAGTTTTATATCTAAACTATTGTCACGATCCG
>DF357939.1:26473-37775 GCA_000787875.1 Solanum virginianum | reverse complement strand
GATCTGATTTTGGATCGTTACATTTAGTTTCTTTAACTAAAGGTCCTAAAAAGGCTATGTATGTCCTAATTTTTTAAAACTTTGCCTCAATTATGATTTGTAACCCTAGTCTCTCCCATGAGTAAATGTTTGTTGTGTCGGCTTTCATAGTCAATACTATTTTATTTCACAATATTTCTAAGGCAAGTAAAATGTCGACTCATACCTTTTTTGGTCAAGCAATAGGAAGGTTTTAGCAAAACAATCGCATTTATTTTACACACAACATATTCAGATTTTAGAATGATTAACCAAAAAAAAATCCATTGATCATTAGTGTATTGTTCAACTTACTTTTTTCAAAGAACGACCTAAAATTTTAATTTTAATTAAAAAAAACTAAAAAGGTCAGATAATTTAATTTTTATAATTTCAATTGAAGTACTAAACCTCTCGATATCAGGACACTCAATACTTCAGCTAATCTTCATATTCCTCGAATGAATCTCTTAATTGTTTCCATAATTATAGATTATGGAAGATAATTTTGATTGGTAAATAAAAATTGATGTCAATGTTATCTTTTAATTAATTTAGCCAATTTATCATTTAAAAAGAAATTAAAAAGTTTCATGTGTGGATTTTCCTCTAAATATAAGTTGTCTTCTAATAAAACTTGCATCAGCATGTATACTTGTCAAACGACCGTTAGTTGCTTTAAGTCCAATCAACATGCTAAATAGATGTATTAATCCAATTAGTTGTTTGTTTGGGGGATTCATTGATAATGAATTTGATAGGATGTTATTTAGAGAAAAGCGTCGGATGATGTGTAATGGATAGCGGAATCAATTAGTGGGGAAGAAAAGATTCCAACGGATTTACACTATATGGATGTGGGTAATATTCTTTGTCGTCAAATTAGAGAACAACTAACACTACCTTGTCGACACAAAATAATTCATTTGTTTGACCACTGCATATCAACATTCAAACCTCAAAAGTATGCTCCTTCTCCATTTATTTCATATCTTGTCAATTCAACCACATAGTGCAAACCTAATTAAGTTGTATCAACTACCCCCTATGTTTTCTTAAGTTGTCATTTGCTGTTTTTTTTTAGTCAATTTCATTAATTTTTAAAGTTAAACTTTAAAATAAATTTAAATATTAAAAAATATACAAAACGTATTATAAGTTGTAATTTTTTCATATTAATAAGATTAAAAAAATATTCATCATAAAATATTAGTTAAGGTTCATGTAATTTAACTCTTAAAAGAGATATTATGACAACTAGAAAGAAAGAAAGAAAGGAAATTTTTTCTAGTTTTCTTTTCTTTTTGAATTTGTACTGTTAATTAGGCAGAGGATTTTTTTTTTATATTAGGCAGAGGATTGAGTTTCTGCTTTATGATTAATTTATTTAATTGGAAATAAGAAGAACTATATATGTAGCAGATAAAAATAGCCTAATCAATCTTTTATTTATTCCCAAAAGTTTCCACCAGCTATAATCAAAGTAAACAAATTTAGTCTCCTCATAAGAAAACTTCTGACATTCGGATTTGAAGTTAGTTCCAAGAAAGGGCCGTTCATGTCAGGAATAGAGGCAGTTAAGGATGTATTTGCTTTTCTTTTCTTTTTTTTCCGTCGAGATAGGATTTGTGTGAAGTATACCGCTTGTCTAACCTATGCTTTGCAAGCCTAAATGGGTTACAAGATTGAAAAGAATGCATTGGACGGATGCCTGGACATTGAGAAGGAAAGACGCTTTCAGAGGCCATAGGCCATGGAAGATACCGTCTGTGATCCATGGATCTCCGATCGGGTAAGCAACAGGGGGAAGAATTCCCTTATTTGATTGAGACTAAGAGCCGGGGCATCAGATGAGGTACATGTAAGAGAGGGGTAGGTGAACAGTTTGACATGCATGTGAATAAATTATTTGAATGCAACCAAAATATGGCAGAAGTTGTATTCAGTTTTGACTAACTTTAGACTGAAAGTATGGAGTTTTAGCAATTTAAAATTTCAGAATCCAAGACCTGAAGGAGGAAGAGGAGGAGGAATAATTTCCAATGCAATTATCTGCCTTACAAACCTTGGTGGATGTCATTATACTTGTGTTAATAAAAGATAGTATGAAGAAATAACCGAAATGTACTTGAGTTGATCTAGAAACTACAATATCGATTTCTCGTGAAAGAAGGCACACTTATAAAATATTCATCCTTTGAAACATTGGCCCAGCTATAGACTAAAGTTACCGAGTACTTTAAGATCTTATTGGAGATTTTATTTTGTCAAGATTATGGAATGAGACCCCATTGTCAGTATTCCTTTTGAGAAAAAAACAAACGAGAAATACTCATCATACTTGTCAGCGGTCACTTGCTACTCTCCATTTTGATGACAAAACCTGATGAATTGACCTCACTATCCAACATCCATTGCCATATTTCAATACATATTTGGAGTCCTATACAAGACCAAATTATAATCGTACAAGATGTACACAAACGTGGTAAACGTTTCCAAACTACATTCTACTATTAATATAATTGGTGACATTTTCCATATTCGCCATATTAAGAGTCTATTTGAATCGACTCTTGACTAATTGACTTATTTTATTCTGTCAGTCAAATGAGTCGCAACACTCGTAATAATTGACTTTACAATGATTTCATTGGATTTTCGAAAACTCGTAGCATTGATTCGGTATAATTCCCCTAAGAAGCTGGTGAAGTGTCCACCTGCCCCTGACCTGCCTCTGATTATTGAGACTGATTTGTTTCCAATTATCCTAAGCCAGCCTATCATTCATTCGTTAGGGTTAGAAAAAAAAAGTTAGCCGAAAGTAATCTCTTCTTCTCAGTGAAAGCTAAAGGTTTGGATATAGTAGGAGTGTGGTACATCTCTCTTTTATTGAATAAGTGATTCAAAAAAGAAGAAAAGTTACTGTTGTTTTACTTTAGTACTTTACTGCATTTTAACAGATTCTAGGATAGTTATTTTTTTTTTGGTAACTAATATTTCATTAACCACCAAATGATCTTTACAAAGCTATAGCAATGTGAACTCATTGCTATCTCAGTTTAAAACTCATTTCAGCAGCTACATTTCCTAATTCTAGAATACTAGTTGTTGTAATCTCATCCTAGCTATTAGTTTGGCCCTTACATTACAAATATATGCAATCTCCCTTGCTATTACTTCACTTTATCTGCTCTTGCCTTCAAATGTTCTGAGATTTATTTCAATCCAGGTCATGTACACAATCTCAGCATATACCATTTTGAACACTTGTGCATTATTCGATCTCCCCTTTGAAGATGCTATCAGCCATTCCAGATGAGCTTCCCAAGTTGTTGTTCGATTCCATTGCCATCTTAACCACACCATGATTTTCCTCCATATGTTGTGGGTGAAGGGGCATTCTACAAATAGATGATCTCTTGCTTTTAATTATTGTTGGCAGAGCTTACAGGTGCGATCTGTTTCTGTTCCCCACTTTTGTAATCTTTCTGTAGTCATCAACTTATTTTGCAATTGCAGCCACAGAGTGAATCTTGCTTTTGGTCTTGTACTATTGTCACATATCACTGATTTCTAGGGAACTCTTGAGTTTTATCCTAAAAGCTTTTGATATATAGTCTTGATGAATATTGAATCCTGATTGTTTGTCTGAGTTTGGCTCAGTATAGTCCTTGCTGCAATTATCTTCTTTACCATCCATGATGCCCGAGAAGGTATATTGGTTGTAAAGATAGTATTATCCTTGATGTAGTATGTGTGAATCCATTTGATCCACAACTTGTCCTGTTTATTAGCTAGGTCCCAAGTAGTTTTTGCTATTGCAGCTTTGTTCCACAGCTTGATACTGATCAAGTTTTGTCCTCCAGCTGATTTAGGTGTGCAGATTTTATCCCATGCTACCATTGCTTTTTTTGTTATAGTGTTAGTGCCTGACCACAAAAAACTCCTACAATGTGCCTCAATGAGTTTAAGAACCTTTGCAGGAATGAGGAATAATTGATACCAGTATGCCTGAATTCTAAATAACACTGTTTGTATCAGCTGCTATCTGCCAGCATAAGAAAGCTTCCTGGCAGTCCATGTAATGATCTTAGCAACTATTTTCTCTACCATTAGCATCCATTGGCCTAGTGTAAGCTTCTTTGTAGAGGGAGGGATCCCCAAGTATTTGAATAGGAGTTGACCTAGAATCAATCCAGTGGTTTGAACAATGTGCACTTGTTCTTCATTTGAGATACCTCCAAAGTTAATTGAACTCTTATCCTTGTTTGTCTGCAGTCTAGAGGTTTGGGCAAACTTGTTAAAGCATTCCATCAGTGTTGTCATAGATTTGAGATTCTCTTTAGCAAATAGTAGTAAATCATCTACAAAACATAAATGTGAGATGCCCAGCTTTGCACATCTAAGATGATAGGAAAAGCTCTTATTGTCTTTTAGGGTGTTGAGCAATCTGCTTAGATACTCTATAGCTACAACAAATAAATAAGGAGATATTGGATCTCCTTGTCATAATCCTTTAGCAGCTTTGAATGGTGGATTAGAGTCTCCATGTATCACTATAGAATAGGACACTGTCTTAACACACTGCATTATCCATTCAGTAAACTTGGTAGGGAAGCATAGTTCATTCATCACTTGTTCTAGGTAAACTCATTCCACTGAATCATATGCTTTTTGAAGATCAATCTTTACCATGCATCTAGGTGAGATATGATTTCTTTGATATGCCTTAACTAATCAGTAGCTAGGATGATGTCGTCTACTATTTTCCTCCCTATAATAACCCCTGATTGGGCCTCACTTATTACTGTTGCTATCGCACCTTGTAGCCTAGTTGTTAAGATCTTAACAATGATTTTGTATAGGGTTGTGCATCATGCTATTGGTCTGTATTCCTACAGTAGCTGGATTGAGCATTTTGGGTATTAGTGTGATAGAGGTACAATTGATAGCATTGTATATTTTGCCTGTGTTAAAGAATCTTCTTACTGCCATTGTTACTTTATTTCTAATCAGAGGCCAAGCTTTTTTTATTATAGAATAGGCATTATATCCATCAACTCCAGGTGCTTTATCATCATCAATAGCCTTCATCCCAGAATAGATTTTCTTATCAGGATTAGCTGACATAGTGCTATTGCTTGTTATTGGGTTATCACTGGTCCTTTCCTCATGACCTCTTTGCTTACTGCAGGCAAAGACTGAGTTGCTGATCCCATTAGAGCTTTATAGAAATTTTAGATCTCATATATAATTTCTTGTTGTTGTGTCAATGTGATTTTATTCAGGGATGTTAGCTCTGCGATTTGCTTCCTATGCGTTCTCTCTTTGATAGCTGCAGAGAAGTATTTGTTGTTAGCATCACCCAATTGGATTCATTTTATTCTGAATTTTTGTCTTAGGGCATTCTCTTCAATTGTTGACCATTTCTCCGGTTCTTGCATAACTTCTTTTTCTAATCCTGCAAGGTTATCTGAATAGTTTCTACTCAGTTAGTCCTCTATTTACTTAATGTCTTCCCTTGCCTTGGAGATTTTCTACTTTACGCCTTTAAACTCCTTCTTGTTTAGTGTCTTAAGTGGATCTTTTAGTGCTTTGAGCTTCTTCCAAATGTTCTTCGTTGGTTCTCTAGCTAGCTGATCTTTCTATATGATCCTAACTATCTCCATGAATTCAGTATGTTCTGTCCATACATTGAAGAATCTGAAAGGTGATTTTACCCTATGATGTGCTCCTGTTAAGGTGAGAAGCATAGAGGTATGATCAGACATCTGAGGTAGTGCATATTTAGTTTGTACTTGCCCCATTTCATCATCCATTCATGGTTTCCAAAGGCTCTATCAATTCTGCTACAGATCCTAGAATCACCTATTTGCTTGTTTGTCCAAGTATAATATTCTACTTTCCATGCTAATTCACTCACTATTATGTCTTGCATATATTCAGAGTAGTCTTTGATCTCAGCTAAAGTGACTGAAGAGCCAAATATTCTGTCCTGGGATGCAAAACTGCATTAAAATCTCCAAGACTAACCAAGGTTCTGCCCTATGCTTCTAAGATCATTCCAGAGAGGTTTTCTTAGTTTGATGGAGTTGAATCCATATACTATAGTACATTCACATGAAACAAACCCTAAAATGTCAGAAATGTTACAATGGATACTTTGACTTATAATGGAAATTGTTGTAACTTTATAGGCACTTGGATCCCAGGCAAGCCATATTCTACCATTGTTGCTACATTAGTAATTAGTGATTGCCTCCCATACACGAAAGATGCTGCTTGAAATTTTAGGAAACTTATGTTTCTTTACTCTTGTTTCAACCAAGCTAACATCTCCTACTCTTCAAAAAGAATTTGAGTTCCTTTTGTTTACGCCTCTTATTCCCCTAATATTCCACACCAATCAAGTCATTAAATGGTCTTTGAAGATCCTCTTCTTTCAGGAGCCATTTTGTCCAACTCACTTCTTTCCCATGGTTTGCTGATTAAACTTTTAAAAGCATTCTTTAGTGGCATGGATTTAAGTGCAGGAAAATCAGTTAGGTTGAACTCGGGACTATGTCTTGTTGCCACTACTTGAGGGGTTTTTTGAGGTGTGCCTACCACTTGCTGGAGTTGTGGTTGGTTCACTATCTCATTCTTTCCTTCTGGGACTTGTTCATTGTTTTCTGCATTCTTCTTTATAGGACCTTTGCCTCTCCATTCCTGTGTCAGCTTTTTGTGTTGCTACTTTCTTGTCCCTGCATTCATCTAGAACTTGATTCTTTGGGAGGTAGTAATGTCTCACTACTGAACACTTTATACACTACTTTGGCTTCCGGTCATAGTCAATAGCCTGCTGAATTTGTTTTCCATGATAATAATTATAGTAGGCAGTGAGCTAGTGATATTGACCTCTATTAACATCCTTATAAATGAAATTCTAGTCCGATTTGTAGTACATTCATTAGCATAAATAGGTTTACCTACTGCACTTGCTATCCTACTCAGAGAATCCTTGCTCCAGCATGACATAGGTAGGTTTCGAAACTTTACCCATAGAGGTATGGACGTAGGAAATTCTTTTTCCAGGTTGAACTCAGATGTCCATGGCTTTAATATGATTGGTTTATTATTGATAATATATGACCCATTGTAGAATATCTCTTGCATATCACTCATGCTATGGAATCTTATGATATAGTATCCCATATCATGTAAATATAGGTCAAGTTGTTTCACAGATGTCCAGAATTGCATTACATACCTTTGCATCATTTTATACCCAGGGATTTCACCTATGAAGTATGCAATAAGGGATGATTTCCTCTTTTGTAATTCCTTTTCCACTTCTGTTTGCTCAAGTTCTACTACTTGTTGACTATTCACAAGTTTAAGGGCGATATAGTCTAGGGTCATACCATTCTCAGCAGCTTTATTCTTAGTAAATAAGTTAGTCCATGTTGCTACATTTGATTACTTAGCTGGTTCTTCTTGTTCTTCAGATATGATTTCCTTAGCTACTGTTCCATTAACCCCTGTTATATCTCTTGCTTGTTGCTCATTTTAGGTGTCTGCCTTGTGAGATCCACTTGTATCAGTGTAGATCTAGCTTTATCCAGTGTCATTGAGCTCATATTTTGCCTATTATTGTCATCTTCATCCTACTATTTCATTGGTTGAGTTCATGTCCTCAGGTGTTAGCTCCTCAGATTGCTCCTGAGCTTTAGATCCCGATCCTACTGAGCTTCCAAAAGTGACAATTGGTATTTTTTTGGTCTGCCTCTACCTTGGACTCATCCTCTCGTCATGGCTGTAACTTGTCTGGCGATGTTCACTAACGTGCTCCGAGAGCACTTTTCAAATTATTTGGTCCTTAAGTTTCTCATTTTAGTGAAAGCACTACTGAGTTAGTGCCCTTTAATTCTGCATTTTAGTTGAGTTGTAAGTCTATTTATAAGGCATTATTAGTGATGAATCATAACTGAAACACAATCTTGCAATTCTTGAAAAAAACTTTGCAGCCTTCAACTTTACTTTCCTGCTAGTTTCTTCTTTCCTTTCTAATATTTCGTTCTTTAGATCTTTTATCCAACATTTGTGATATCAGAGCCTGCGTAGATTTAGGAGACCTAGTAACAAAAAAATACCATGGCTTCCAATAAAAGTTCTCTGAACATAGCTCAGCCAGCCATCCCCATTTTCACAGGACAAAGTTATTAGTTCTAGAATATTAAGATGAAGACTTTATTTAAGTTTCAAGATCTTTGAGACTTGATAGAGACTGGGTATGCAAATTCAGATGAAAAATAATGGCAGAAGGAAAATAGAAAGAAAGACGTAAAGGCATTGTTCGTCTTGTAATAGGCAGTTCATGAGATGGTGTTTTCTCGAATTGCAACAGTTACCACTTCAAGGAAAGCATGGAAAATTTTGCAAACTGAATTTCAAGGCTCATCAATGATAATAGTTGTAAAACTCCAAACTCTTCGACTAATTTTAAAATTTTGATCATGAAAGAAAATGAATTTGTGCAAGATTTCTTGTAAAAAAAAAACAATGGCTATTATTAGTCAAATAAGGTCATACAGAGATCAAATAACTAATCTACTATTGTTGAAATTTTTTTAAGGAGTTTGACTCCTAAGGTTGATCATGTTGTGGTTGCATGTCACGACCCAAAATGGACCGTGAGTGGCACCTACACCTAACCTCTTAAGTGGGCGAACCAATGATACAAATCCCAACCAACGTTAGCTATTCAACTTACAAAATATAATATTAAAGAGGAAGTTCAACTTATAAAAACAAGAAGATAACAAAACCTATAATTTCTATTACACAATATTTTCCAAAACCTGAAAGTCATCACATCAAGGACACTAATCTCAAAATACGAAATCTAAGAGTAATAACACCAAGATAGATAAATAGAATAGTTTGTGTCCGAAAACTAAGGAGATCATGTTATGATTGATAGAATCCAATACGAGCTAGAAGGTTAGCTTACCCTGAAATTTGATATACCAATGATTGTCTAAAGCTGAGGACGAGTCAAAGTCAATGAAACACCCGTTGCACTCCATAAAAGTAAAACAAATAAAAATACAAGTAGGAGTCAGTATGAGCCACATATACTGAGTAGGTATCATCAGCTGACTCCACATATAAATTAATATGCATAAGTAATATCAAAAAATTAACTGTAACACTTAATAGGTGGCAAGCAACCAATAACAAGTACAAGTGACAATATCATAACACAATTATGTAATCAAATAATAATATCAAGAACAAATATGAGGACTCAGGCCTCCACACCACACTTCTTTTGGGAGATGGGTTCTTTGAAATTTACTATGTTTCATTATTTTGGGATTATTTTTCTTTCTTATTATTGTATCGAAACGTGGCACTCAGATCCCAATATATTAAGTGCATAGAAAATGTCACAGCTTTACTCAATGACTATCAATTGCTATTAATAGTCTCTCTATTAGATAGAACAAACCATAACCTACCTCAACTGAAGAATCAAGGAACCAAAGTCAAGCAAGCTAGTTCACTACTGCTTTTCCTTTCTTCAATACCTCCGAATGTTTTGAATCTATCAAATATATATTATTTGTAAGAACATGAGTCTATAGACACCCATATTACCATATGTCTAATTTAGACCCAAAGATTCACCTAATTTTCATAATCAAGATCCTAAATTTCAAGCCTAAAGTTAAGTCTTAACTCCTCCAAATAACCTAAAATCTAATAATATTCACGTAATATGATATACCTCATAATTAATTGTCTATTTTAATATATCAAAAACTTAATTTATAAGTGATATTAATAATAGAACCAAAAGCTAACATGAAAACTTACTGCCTTCAACACCTCATAATTAATTGTCTATTTTAATATATCAAAAACTTAATTTATAAGTGATATTAATAATAGAACCAAAAGCTAACATGAAAACTTACTACACTGAGGACACAGTAGAGAACAAGTTTACAACAAACAAAATTAATAATAATTTCACTATGATATTCTGACAATTGATCTTAGTTCCCATCATTAGGTTGTCCCGATTATGTCAAATCAGCCTTCTTATTTTGTCCTTTATTATAAATATTTGTATCCCCCATTTAATGATCCATTAAATTAATTTCAACCCCAATCACATTGCAACCAATTTGCTTATCAATTTTCTCTTTACCAATATATAAATAAGACTTCTACTCATATTAACTAACATAGATGTTAGGCTTTCTTTGACTTACCTGATTCCTTCAATAATTCTTTCTCTTTGGTTTTCTTCTCCTTCGTCGTACGACTTCTTTCCCCGAACTCCTTCTTCTCTTCTTTTTATTTCTAATTCCTAATTATATATTAAAAGTGGTAAACTCTATTAATTTATTTTAATTAATTTAGAATAAATGATATAGGATTTTAACTAAATTACCATTTTAGTCAACAAATTAAATTAGTTACTTAAAATTATTCTTAACTAAATAACGAAAGTTATCGAATAGTTCAAAATACCCATTAAAAATTTATGAAATAAATTTTTTATTAAATAAAAAGATCTAATACTCAAAATGACCTAATGGGTCATTACACTGCAATTGAAAAGTCCAAAGATTTATCAAAATTTTCATTTGATGAATTGATGGTTTCTTTACAAGCCCATGAGGCAATAATAATCAGGTCATCGAAAAACAGGAAGAAAAAGCATTTCAATCTAAGGTGGAGGCACCCAATCAAGAGATCATGATAAAGCAATAATAGCAAGGATGAGGCAGAGGTGCATTTCGTGGAAATAGTCGAGGCTGTGGTCGAGGAAGAGGCTTTGAACTAAGGCAATTCAATGAGCAAAGAGGCAACAGAAGCAGTAAACATTGTCATTATTACAAGAAGTTTGGACATGTGCAAGAAGATTAATGGTACAAGGAGAAACAAGTGAGTTATGCCGAGACAACTAATGAAGAAAGTAAGTTATTCATGGCTTATCATAATACCAACGAAGTTACAAGTGACATGTGGTTTGTAGATAACAGTTATTCTAATCATATGACAATCTTCAAAGAATTTGATGAGACTCAAAAGATAACCACTAGGCTTGGTGATAATAATGGCCTTCAAGTGGAAGGAAAAGAAACAGTAGCAATCAAAAGTAGCCATGGTAAAGTAAAGCTTTTTCCTGTTTGGCCAAGCTTATAAAATCTGCTTATTTGGAAAAGTACTTTTTTTAAAAGTACTTTTCGAAAAAGTACTTTTGGTGAAAAGCAGTTTGTGTTTG
>DF357940.1:58136-120232 GCA_000787875.1 Solanum virginianum | reverse complement strand
AATTTTTTTAAAAGGACTTGGTCACTAATCAAAGAAAAAGTGGTAATAACAGTGAAAATGTTCTTCAATACAAGTAAAATGTAAGGTTATCAGCTGCAGCTCAATCACACTAGTACCTAAGAAGACCAATCCAACAAATGTGAAGGAGTACAGGCCAATAGCATGTTATACAGTGATATATAAGATTATAGCCAAGGTTCTAACAGCCAGACTACAAAAGGTGATAGCTACAGTAATCAGTGAAGTACAATCAGGATTCATATCAAGCAGGAAGATAGCTGATAATATCATATTGGCAACTAAGTTAGTCAAAGCATACCAAAGGAAACACATATCCCCCAAATGCATAATAAAATTTATCTACAAAAGGCTTATGACTCTGTGGAGTGGGTATACTTAGAGCATGTACTGAAGGAATTATGCTTTCCAGCCAAGTTCATACAGTGGATAACGTAATGTGATTAATTGAGAACCTAATGAAACTTTCCAAGCTGCTAATTCTTATTTGCAGTGGCTATAGAATATCTAATAAGACAACTAAACACATTGAAGGACAACTGGAGCTTTTCTCACCATCCTAGATATGCTAAGTTAGGAGTAACTCATCTGTGCTTTGCAGATGATTTACTTCTATTTGCTAGAGGGGACTAAAAGAATAATCTGAACCAAGCAGGCCCCAAGTTTGATGAGATTCAAGACTAACCTCTTATCAACTCACAAACAAATACATTAATTTTTGATAAGAATGCCGAGGTATGTTTAACTAAGTCATGCCATAGAACAAAGTGCTTTACATACCTCAATTCCTTCGTCAAACTAATCCAACTTACTCTTCTGGACATCCAACATGAGAGCTCCTAGCTGCTTCTTCTCTCTCTTTTGTTTCAGGACCTTTTTCCACACAAAGAATGAAACAGCCGATACAAATAGCAAGAAAGCAGAAATACCCAGAGTTGTTGCGAGAATAACAGCCAAACGACTCGATCTTCCCCCAATTCCAGCAGGAGGAGTATCAGTTGCAGAATTATTGAAGAACTTGTAAGGAGAATACCTAAGATAACAACCAGTATTTAACACCTTCCTTTCTTCTTTAGGAATACAAGAATCAATCTTTAAAACTGTATCAGAACGATACCTTTGACAAGCACTTCTATTCACAAATTCCCAACACTGACCCAACCCATAAACACTCAAATTCCCACTATCCACCACAGTCGTTAAAAATCCATCATTTTGTAAACCCCCAGTCTCCAAATCCGTTACCAATTTCCCTATATTTTTCCTAATCAAACTTTGATTCCTAGAGAAACTTGTGTTCCCACAGGTAGTCCTATCCACAGAAGTCAAACTTTCACTAAAGAATCTATAAGAGTCATAGCTAAAAAAAACACCCATCATAATATAATCTCCCACCATTAATAAATTTTTGAAAAGGTAAGCATCGTAGGATTGAGTTTTGCACCGAGCAAAATAGAGGTTACTATTTGTTTGAGATAAGTCCTTCATACATTCACCATACGTATAAATTATATTATTTCCTATTCCATTTATTACAGCTCCAAATTTGTCTCGTGCTACAATGGAGAAATGCAATCTATGGCTGCTAGAAAACTGGCTACATAGACTTGTCAATTGAATTTGGAAGTTGTTCTGTTTGAACATATTAGAGCTGCTTCTGTTGCTCTTGGATCAGAAATTGAAACTTTATGAATGAAAATAGAGTAAATACCGAAAACCCATTTCAATAAAGAACCCATTAATTGAGAACTTGGATGAAGGATAAAGCTTTAATCTTATCACCTTGGCCCCACTTGGACACTTGCACCACTAAGAATCCAACAAATTTCAAGGTGGGACAACTCTTTAATTTCTTTAAGACTCGAAGTCTTGAAGATTACAATTTGACCTCCAAACTTTTCAATAAAGTCACTTTAGTCCCAAATTTCGTAATGCTTCCAGTACACCACAATACGGGTTCTAACATTTCTAGTAAAGATTCATCTAGACAAACTTTTGTACTAGTAATTGGGAAAGATTCTTTATGGAGTGTAATTAGTTTACTAGTGATAGTTTTTCACTACAAATAGTGGTTTAGGAAGCAACTAAGAGTGCATAAGGACAAAAAATTACATTGTATATGTACGAGTAAGATTTTTTTAGTATTTTGAGTTTTTATGATGAAAAAAATTGATATTGACGCTATATACCGAAATTATATATGGGTGTGTATTGCATATGGGAAATGTGATATTTTCAATAGATCAATTATTGTTCGAGAGATGATATTTAGAATGTTTTTGCTTGATCTGAGTGACTGAAAGAACTTTAAAATTTAAAGGTGTGTTCTGTACGAAGAAAAATATTTTTGAATTTTCTCAAGTTTGGTTGGTTAAATATTTTGAAAAAAATATTTTTAAGAAACATGACTTCCCTAATGAAAATAGAAAAAATAAATTCCACTTAGAATGTGATTTAGATCAAATAGTTCTTATTGATAAATTTTGAAAATAAGCCTCTATAAAGGGTAGCTAATAGAGAAGAACTAAATAAGTAATTGATAAAATTTATAAAGGTGACTTAAATTTAAAGTTATAAATAAATTGATAATATTCAATATTCAACATTCAAAGAAATTTTTAAAACATAATCTTGGATATAAAATTAAAAGAAATAATTAAAATGCAGTTTTCAAGCTAGGTGGAAGAAGTCGCAACATCCCACTTTTCTTTGTTCTCTTTTTTATTTTCTCTTCCCTTTCTCTTACAACCAACATTCTTTTTGTTTGTTTTGACACTTGTATCTTTCTTTTTCAAATGATTCATATTTGAATCTCCTATAATTGAAGGTTCCAAAGCTAGGTGGAAGAAGTCGCAACATCCAGCTTTTCTTTGTTCTCATTTTTCTTTTCTCTCTTTTCTCTTATAACCAACATTCTTTTCGTTTGTTTTGATACTCGCATCTTCTTTTAATGAATGATTCATATTTGAATCTTCTTCGGTTGGAAGCTTCCAACTAAATTCAACTTCAACTGGTGAGAGTCTGTTAGTAAACTGTGGAATGCAAATAAATTTGATGGGGTAATCAAAATAAATTTAACAATATCTTTTATTTTGTTAAATATATAAGAATTAAAAGTGTGAAAAGATTAAACTACTATTGAACAATATTAGAAACTTGTTGAAAAGATACTTAATATTAGGAAGACAGATAAACATAAGGTTTATATGAATTACCTTATAGATGTTATCAACGGAACGAAACTTTATGCTTCTTGGTATTCCTTGTATGATGCGGTAATTTTTATCATTTTCATCTCTTCTCTAGAGTTTCGAGCCATAATTGACAAAATTATCATTCATGATACGATTAGAATCATTTGAAAGATTATTTTCACATGTAATCATGTTGGACTCAGATTCACCTAAAAATACTGTGTAATCAAATAATATGATATAATACACATGAAACAAATTGCAAGTTCAAAAAGTGAGATTAAAGCTTCAATCTGATAACTATATTTTAGGCTATTATCAAATAATTATGTATCATTTAATTGTAGAGATTCAATTATCTTGCATTCATTGATTTAAAATTTGTGATCCATTTCTACTTTCTAACCAAAATAAAAATCAAATAAAAAACGTAAGTTTAAACTAAGATGTAAAATTCTGTAAGTACCACCGATATCTTGTTGCTGGTCAAGCAGCTCCTTTTCGAAAATATTCTCTTGATTCATTCTTATGTTGCTTTCGTTGCATTTTTCGAATGTCTCATTTCCTAACTCCTGAAATTCATTTTATTTCTTTTATAAATGAATGATTGGAGATAACATATATATACACAATGAAGTATTGAATGAAAAATTCGTGTAAGTAGATATAAATAATAATCAATTACCTTGCAAAGGTCAACAAGGGCATCAAGCTTCTTTGATATTCCCTTACATCCATGGTTGTCTTCATTTTTTGTTGTATTTGTATTGTCAACGTTATTGTCTATTAAAGTGTAGTTGAAATTTTTTGATGGCCTATCTATACTAAGGTTATCACACTTAGCTGAATATCATGCATAACCAATAAAAATATAATTAATAATATGAGGTGAATTATAAAGTATAAAATTAATTAATTAATTACATACTTGGATTAATTTTTTGCTTTTGTTTATTGGGTAGTGTATCCTCAAAAATCCTCTCTTGGCCTTTTTTTATTTTGCCTTCAATGAATACTTCTGAAGTCTTATTTGCTAAAGTATTTTGGCAATTCCAATTGTATTCATCTTCTGGTGCTGAAAGTTTGTTTGTATGTTGTATAATAAAGGGAAACTTATAAGGGTAACTAAATAGAGTTCAACAATATTTTTCATTGCCCAACTTCTCAAAGAGATACTACAAGGATAGATGAAATAATAAACTATTGTTGAATTGTATCTTAAACTTGTTTAGCTAGTCTTTAAGCAAAATTACCTCGCAAGTAAACATAGATACATAATGTTTGAATATAATCACCTTATATATATTGGTTATGGAAGAATATTTTGTACTTCTTGATATCCCTTGCTTCAGACAGTCATAGTTTTCATCTTTTTCAACACTTATAAGAACTTTTGATCCACTATCAATGTTATTGTTCTTGAGAGTATCATCTGTATTATCTGAGAGGTGGTCTTTACTTGTGACAATGTTAAGCTCAAACTTACCTGAAAATCATGCATTGTCAAAATGAAAATAACTAGTTAATTTTTTTTTATTTTTTAAAGTGAAAAAAAGAAAATATTTCTTTCGAAGAGCCCTCTTAAATCTTTTCAAATTTACCTTTTGTATGCTCTTCAAATGTTTTGTTCTTCCTCACATTCTCTTTCTCTTTCTTCAGTGATTTGGGCATATTGAACGTATACTGTAAAATTAATTACAAAAAATAAGATCATCAATTATCAAATTCACAATTTATGCTCATAAAAATCAAGATCTTTCCTTCATACTAATAAGCCTAAAGTTTAAAACAAATGAAGTTACATATATTCTAATTACATAATTGTAAAACAAGAATATCAAAATATGAATATATGCTTGTGCCAATCAAATCAAAATCTAAAAATGAACTCAGAAAAAAATATATGTTTCCAACAAAAGAGAGGCAAATATTTGTTAAACTAAATTAGATAATTTATATGATTTTTAAACCCTTTGTGTGAGATGTGAGAACTTGTAATAAATTATTGTATTTGAAAAAAACTAAGATGTATGTTGATTTTACCCTAACCTTTAGAGGATAGAGCGGTTGTTTCTAATAAACCCTTGACTTGAAAGAAACACTTTTCTAAATTGAGTTACAAGAAAGGAAAAAGAGAAAAAGAATAGCAAAATCAAGCATTTGATAATCTTGTAACTAGTCGTTCTAAATTTAGTAGAGAGGGTCCATAAATTCAGAATCAAAAGTACTTGCTAAATTAAACCATCAAGGTATAAATGAATAAAAAAGAAAAATGAGAAAAAATAAAAATCAAACAACAAAATAAGTTTTGAATAAAATCAAATCACCTTTACTTAATTCGAGTTCTTTTACGATAAGAGCATAAATGCAAAAAACGAATTGGATGAAACAAAGAAAAAATTGATACAATCTCAATTGCAAATTGAATAAAATAAAAGTGAAAATTGATATTGTCTCAGTCACAAATAGAATAGAATGTCGAAGAAAATTCATACCGTCTCAGTCACCTATGTTGGTCTCCCTTTGAATGTTGAGGATAAACACAAAAAATAAATTGGATGAAATAAAGAAGTAGATTGATACAATCTTAATTAAGATTGAACGAAAAAAAATGTAAATCGATACTGTCTCAGTCACAAATTAAATGGAATGTACAAGAAAATTCATACCGTCTTAGTTGCCTATATTCTTCTACTCTTAAATGTCAATCAATCACCTTATTTGAATTAAAGTCTTCTCTTGACTGCCAGATATTTTCTTAAAAACTTGAAATTAAAATGAATAAGTGAATTAGTCAGTGCCTCATATTTTCATATGTTTATTTTCTATTGTTGATTTGTTTTTTTGAAGGCTATATTTGTTCAATGTTAACAATTTGGTTGATTAGTTACCAAATAAAGATGCGAAGGAATTTTAAGCAATGATATAAATAGATGTAATGACCCTGAAGGTCATTTTTGATAACGATAGTTGCTCCGAGTCATGTTTGATTGGTTTTGAAAGTCGATTTTTAAAAATTTTGAAATAATTTGATATTTTGCTTAAGAACTGAGTTTTGAGGCTAAAATTGTTTAATTTTGAATTTCTACTCCATCTGAAGATTTAAGTCTCATAATAAAATTTTATCGATTTCATAAGGTCTGGAATGTGGAAATTGGTCTAGGAGAGTTGTCGGAATCAGATTTGGAATTTTTATTTGGATTTAGGCCCCAAGTTGAAAATTGAGTCAAAGTTTGACTTAGGTTTGACTTTGGTCAACATTTACAGTTTGGGTATTCGAATTGAATTTTTGATGGCTCTATTGGTCCACGAGGTGATTATAGTGCTAAAATGAATTTCGTCACAATTTTTAGATATCCTGGTAGAATTTTGGTATTTCAAGTGTCTTAAGTTAGCTTAGTTGCGACTTATCAGATTCTGGGTCAAGGAGACCTCGAATTTGAATTTTGACGATTTTATTGAGTCTAACATATCAAATTTAGTAGATTTACATGTACGATTGGTATGTATTGAACTTCGAATAAATTTTGAGGGTCCATTTCATGATTTTTGTATTTTGTGCAATTGATGATATTTGGTGCCATAGTATCTCTTTGTGTTCGCGACCATTAAGTCCGCGATTGCGAAGTACTCATTTGTTGTTCTTCGCGATCATGAAGCTTGGCACGTGGTTGCTATGAGTATACCGTGTGGTGCTTTGATCACAAGAACTCTTGTTGCAATCATAAAGAGTATTTTTCCCTGAACAGTGTTAATTTTTAAAATGATGGGACTTAGTCATTTTCAATATGTTTAAGCTCGGATTAGGCGATTTTGAAGGAAACTTTTGTGGAAAAACTATTGGGTTAGCTATTTTCAACTCTTATCTTCAAATACTTAGAAAAGACCTAAACATAATTTCACAATCTTGGAGTTATTGGATCACCCAATTGCATAGAATTTCATATCGAAACTCAACCGGTAAGAGGGGTTTTATCTCAGCTTTGAGTTAAAGGATTTTTGTGACCTTAATTCATCTCAAATCTATCATCCTACTATAGAATAGACTTTAATACATATATTTAAGGTTAGAAACACTCGGTATGATCCCATACGCATAAGGGAAAAATTCAAATCTTAGCTTAGGAATTTTCAAGGTGTTATAATATCTCCCCCTTGGGATCATTTGTCCTCAAATGGTAGGTATTAGGGACAAACTCTAAGCATGAATAAAAATCTAGTCTCAATCATTCAATCAATCAAACTCTCTAAATAATAAACTATTCAAACTCAAGGATGGACATATCATTTCAGACCAAGAATAGAAATATTATCTTCAACTTCATCATTTATTGGCATGAATAGAACATCAAAACTCAGTCAATCAAATCAATCAAACTTCTGGATGATCAATCTTTGAACTCAAGGATGAATATATCAACTCATAGATAAGGAACCCCTTATTAGAAGGCATTTTATAAAGGATGAGAAAAGGCTTACAATCCCGAATGCTCCCATCAACTTTTCGCATGACTTCAAGAGAAGATTATTTAACTAATACAAGGATAGGGAGCACTTCGTATCAAGAGATAGGACTAGTGATTTTCAAGCTTGGTGTATCTCCTTGAGCATGCTCTCCTCCTCATGTACCACACTTCATTAATTTAAGCCTATAGCTCTCTTCAAAGCCTAAGCCCGTTGTGTACTCTCTTAAAGTTCAAGTTAAACCTACAGTTACATCGTGTTACCCATAATGACCACACTCATACAAATCTAACCTGCTTGATTTCTATTCTATACCCTTGTAAAAACTTTTCACATAAAAGATGGTACTCCTTCTCACCACTCTAACATACGTACTCGAAACTCTTACCCAAAAGATTATGAATAGTCTACTACAATCATTTACATTAGGACCATTACACATTCAAGCCTATCGTTCTAACCACTTTATGATCTTTTGAGGTCAACATCACTTAAGAATCTTCAAACCTACCATAGCACATCTACACCTGCAATTGCATTAACTCTTACCAAGAGATACACCTATGTTATCTTACCAATCGATTATAAACATTGAAGATATCATCTTGCTCATCCTCCATATCTATAACCATGGAATCAGTATAATGTCATTATCAGAATAAAAAACATTCACTCTCTCCCATCACTCATTTACTATCATCAACATTACTATCAAGACTGAAAATAAGGGTTATTGAAAGAGCTTAGAATGAAAGATAATTAGCATGATTCAATCAAGAAGCCCAATCTAAGAACATCCATCACATAATATGATCTTCCTCATCTTTCAAGGCTCATCTTGAGTTCATAGAATGTACATAGTTCAAAATTCAAGTCACATCACGTTTAATCATAGGGCTAGAAACTTTTAGATCTGTGAGATAAAATCAAAATCACTAAATGAAGTTAACACTTCTCATCCTCGAAACTCAACATGAATAAAATCAGCATGAGGTGCATAGGTCTAGGATATGGGCATGACACTCATGCACAATGCAGGAATATAATATCACCTTGATTGAAGTATAAGAAATATATGAGATGAAAAATTATTGATGTCATATCTTCTGATCAACTCACCACTATCAAAAGCTCAAGACCCACTTTGATTCATTACCTCATCATCTCTCCCTTAGCTCAAAGGTCATCTTAAATTAGGGATTAAGCTAATTAAGGGATGAATATAATTTTTTAAAACTTTGATGTATATATTAATATTTTAAAATTTTAAAACATCTTCTCTCATTTTTAAAAATTTCAAATTTTAAAATTTTTCCCTTCACAATATTTCAATCTTTTATTCTCTCTCTCTTTATTTCTTTTCCAGACTTCTTTCTCTCTCATCATCTTCTTTTTTTTTCTCTCTCTCTCTCTGTCTTCTTTTATTTTTCTTCTCTTATTTTCTTTCTTTCTCTCTTTTTTCATTTTTATTCTTTTTCTTTCTCATCTTTGTCACTGTTATTCTCGTAGCTAGGGTTGGGCATGGTATGAATACTGCGGCATGGTCTTTATGACATTTGGTATGACTTATAATTTTTTTGATTTTCAAAATGATATTTGGTATTTAAAAACTAACTATCAAAATACTGTATACCATACCAAAATATAATATAATATACATACATATATATATATATATATGTTAAATTATTTTAAATATATGTATATATAGATAAAAATGTACAACTATAGCCTGTTAACTTTAAGTCAATTTTCAATATTACCACTTTTTTGGGAAAGAACATTAGTCTTTACTCTTTTATCAGCAAAAGCCAAAAAGTCTTTTCGCTTTCACCTAAGGTGAATTAGTCTTTACTCTTTTCTCTAGATACAAAGATATAATCATCACTCTTCACTCATCAAACTTCACATCTATAGGTGGTAACATGAGCTCTCAAGGGAGTGAGGTGTCACAACTTGGACCAAGGTCTAGGAGTGACTTGGCAAATGGGAACCCAAGAGTCCCTCAACAAGTCTTATAGAATCTACTCACACATCATCAGTTCAAAAGCGCATAAGAAATAGTAAACACATAATTCTAAGGGATAGGAAATAGGACTCACACTATGAGGATGCCATAGGGATAGGAATTATCATGGACTCACATAACACATGGCACATAAGGACTAAGGGGCGGGTAAGTATGACTCACTCTATGAGGGCAACAGGGGACTTAGGATCTTTCACATCATTGCATAAATTCATAACATAATGCTCATAATCAATCCATAATAACCATAATCATAAGCTCCAAATGTCAACACAAAATATATATCCGTATAAGAGTCTGCAAGATGTCCAACAATGCCTCTAATCATAAGATAAGATGGGGGCCAAGATATGTCTCGGGCTCACCCTCAAAGTAAATGACATAAATAAAAGCATAATAGGTGGAGGAATGGTAGTTTGTCCTTGGAAGATAGGAATCACCACAATAAGTATCTCAAATCCAATCTAGCTATCATATAGTGGATGAAGGTAATCTCTAGTCCCTACATGGTTAGATTATGTAGGCAAAAGTATGCATTAGCAAGTTTGAATATACAAAGTATGTGGACATGCAATACACATAAGCTCATTAAAATTGTATTCAATGTTAGATGACAAGGGCACATATATAGAGGCTATATGGAAACTTAACAACAATGGTTTGTTCTCTTGTTCATCAGCTTGGGACCTCATTAGGATAAAGAGTGAAAAAGCTCCTATTAACTCTCTTACCTGGAACAAGTTCATCCCATTCAAATGTTCTTTTCCGTTATGGAGAACCTTGAAAGATAAACTCCCTACCAATGAGAAGATCGCTATTTTGGTCATGAACCTGCCAGTTGTTCATGTTGTACGGATTCAAGATAGAATACTATTGAACACATATTTGTGGCTAGATAGTTTTTAAGGAGTGTGTAGGACTCTTTTGCTAATCATATTGGAATAGATATGAGTTATTCTACCTTGAAGAGGTTGATTATGAGGTGGTGGTCTTTAAAAAGTAACAATGTCGCTCAAAAACCACCTCTTTAAGCAGTTCCTATCTTTATTTGTTGAAACTTGTGGAAGAATAGATGTGCTAGTAAATATGGTAGGAAGTCTTCTAAAATTACTAAGGTGGAATATGTTGTTTTCAAAGTTATATACAACCTCCTCTATGCTGCTTATCCTTATACTAATTGGCCATCTAATTGGAAAGATTTATTTAGGATGAATGAGGGGTGTGTTCATGAAATGAGAATTACCACAATGTGTTGGCAGACTCCTTCAATAGACATTGTCAAATTGAATATAGATGTTAGTGCAAAGGGTAATCTAGGTAACTTGGGTACTGGTAGGATTTACCGAAACTACATTGGTGATTTAATCTTTGCTTACTCATCTTAATTTGGGGCAGGTACATATAATCAGGATGAGTTGGAAGCTGTTTTATTTGGATTAACCTAGTGCCTCCAACTAGGCTACAACAAAGTGACATTTGAAATGGATTCTGCTCTAGCTGTGAAATGGATAAGGCAGCTGATGTGCTGTCAAAATACAACACTTTTGATGCTTAAAACATGGAATTTTATATGTTCACAAAGCGATTTTTGTAGATTTGATCTATTTTTATATTTATTTTGTAGGATTATAGGGTTAACCTGATTTTTGGGATAAGTGTGCAGAAATTGCAGAAGATGATGTTTTACGACACTTTATGGGTTGTGGAAAATTCCACAGGCTATAAAGTTGGTTTTGTATCAAAATCCAGTGAAGGGTGATTTTCTGAAGTTGAGAATGAACATATGAACAAGCCATAAAAGTCATAGACTATACGCCATACCCTGAGAATCAGAAAGTGAGGAGTTACTAAAAAGTCATAAGAGAAAACCCTCCATAGGTCGTACAACTTTATAAAGTCATCCCTAGAATTGCTAAAAGAATCTAGGAAGCCCCGACTATAGGTCGTAAAACTTTATACATCCCGTAGAAGTGTTTGTAGAGCTGTCGACCCAGTTCTCCTATTTCATTTTGGTTTTGTATTTTAAATACTATAAATAGGTTTTTTAGGTTATTTTTTGTATTGTAATAAAGAATAGTATAGAACTTTAGAGAGTCATTGAGAGACACTTATGAAACATTATTTTGTGTTCTTTAATTCAATCTTGTGATTCTTGGTAAGGATTTTGGATTTCATGTTCTTAATTCTATTGTGTAAGTGCTCAATTATGTTATTCAAAATCATGATTCTTTCATCTACACTGATAATGATTAGCTAAATCCACAACTACGGTTGCAGGAACCGTGAAGAACTAACAAGGTAAAACCGAATAATTCATAATTCTTGGAATGTATGCATACATGTATTAATTAATTATCTTCAGTTTGAATGCTTTTTAATGGTGGCAAATATTAGAACTCGCGTAGTGTTACTGAATGAATCAAGGTAGTAATGAATCGAAAAAAGATTAATTAATAGGATTTGATTAATGTTTCTTTTTTAGTCAACCAAACTGGATCAAGAGAAAGTTATACTAGGACAATGGGTAAGGTTTAGTAATGTCACACTGCGGGGATATATCAAATCACATAGTGAATTTTGCCTCCCGCCTGGATCAAAGAGTCTGGTAAACTTAACTTATCATTCTACATGCTAATTAAACTTTTTTGGATATTGAATGACGAGTTTCCAAATGGCCGGTCATCTTATTTATGGCCCGTAAAAGATGTTTCATATATTAAAGTTCCAGAAACCAAGATTTCTGAACCTTGAAATGATGAGTTAGCAGACGGCCTGTGGCTCATGTTACGAGTTATAGAAAGTAGTTCGTAGGTCCCAGGTCTAATTTCTAGAAACCCAAATTATGGACACTTTTACCTAGAGGTATTACTTATGGCCCATAAGTGGATCCATGGCCCATAGACAGTGTCTCGGGGTTACACTCGGTAGTTGTTAAGAAGGATATTTTCATCCTATCCTACCCTTTTTAGTTAAAATCTATGATATCTTGGACTTGTTTTAGGTCCTTTATCAGTACCCTAGGTATATTATTATTCCTTATTATACACTTATAAACCTTGAGAGCATTGAAGAAGGGAGAAACGCAAGGGTTTTGAGTTCAAGCTTGAGGATTGTCAGAGAGTTGGTCGTTTTTCCTAATTCTAGGTATGTAAGGCTGCCTAAAGCATTGGACTGAGTTTGTCCACATTCCCTTCCATTTACTTGAGTTGAATCCGCGAATAAGAATTTTAGTATGGAAAATCCTATGATTCTAAATTTTAAGTTGCATGCTTTTATTTTGAGTCCTCAAGAACATATGTGAATAATTAACGCTTAAAATGCTACTTATATAAAATTATAGTATACCTTATACTTGGCAACATGTGAATCCTAAATTACATTATCCTATATGATTCTATATATTTGACTAAATTGAGATCATCAGCCTATTTATTTGAGTTGAGCAACTTAAGTAGTAACTGAGTATGAGAAGCATATTATCTGTCTATGTTCATACTTAATGAGAATCCTTATTATTTTATGTGATGAGCATGATTGAGTGGAGTTTAAATGATCATTTGAGGTTAAGTTTGAGTCATGATTGTATGCATGACTACTACCCTAATTAGTTGAGTTGTTGAGTAATTGAGTTGAATTGATTCGAGATAATCCAAAGAGATAATTTTGAGTTGTTTGACATGAGCATGTTTTAGTCTTGGGAAGAGCATTGAGCACTAATATGGGAGTGAGTAAATAATTACTCTATTCAATGAACTACGTTGCCAATGCAGGATAGTCATGCAGTTAACTCTGGCAACTCATATCCCAAAATGATGGGCATTTACTTTGGATCTAAGAGAGAGAGTTTATCGTCCCTTACCTTGGCAAGTTTAGGACAAGTGTGGAAATAATGTCGCCTTCATTGTACATCACCAAACTAAAGGTTGTAGGAGTTATGTTGGTTAAGAGAAGTTCTCAAGAAACACTTGATTGAGCATACATGTTTTAAACTGATTTGTATCATACTGAGTCTATCTCTGAAGCATAGTTTTAACTTTGCTTGTTCACTGAGTTGAGTTATGAATAAGGAGTTGAGTGCCGAGTTGAGTTGATTATTTTGAGTTTGAGCTTTAGTTGTTTACTTTAGCCATTCTTATATATCAGTATATTACATGTATCGATATCTATTTGGGCCTACATTATTAATGATGTAGATACAGGTGACAGAGGACTTCAACCAGACACTATTGGGGTCCAGCTATTTTATTCCAAATTGGCAAGCCCTCCTTGCTATTTGAATAAGCATTTTTTATGTTTTTATTGAGTATTTTTATTTCTTTGATTTGGGGTAGCCATGTCCTATCATGGTACCATCTAGATTGTCAGATAGAGGCTTCATAGATATTGAGTAGAGGATTGTTGATTGTCATTTATTTCCAAACTTGATCATTGGAAATTATCATTTTATAAGATTTTTATTTATTTGTTTGATGTTTTTTCTTGAGTATTCTTCTGCTGTCAAGGATGATGGCATGATGATGCCAGATGGTTTTCTTGGGGAATCAACAGTAGTTCTTTTAGCATCAGCCCTGCTAACAGTACCCTCCTAGAGTGTGAAAAACTTGGTATTAAAATAAATAGTGTCCTAGTGAGTCTATGAAGCCATGTCTACTAGAGTCTTGATTATGAGTGTGTTGTGCACCACAATTTTATAAGCAGGAGGCTATGGGGACATTAGGAATGGTTACCCTTCTTTTGTATTCTGAGTTCGTGTGATAGAGTTTAACTCCATCAAAGCTTTTTTCTAATTCTTCTATTATGCATTGGCATATCATGCCTCCTAAACATACTGCCACCCAAAGAGATACCCCAGTAGGAAATACTGAGAATTCCCCTTCATAGGTGCCTACTCAGATGGAGATGAGGGGTCAAGGTCGACCAGCTAGAGCCATCAGAGTCCTATAAGCACCTACTGCTCCACCTGCTCCTACTATAGATGCTAATTTCAAAGGAACTATCACTATGTTCACTCAGTTTGTAGTCACCCAGAATGGGAATCAGAGTTCACAGACCCCTAATTCTAGCTTCCAAGAGCCAACTGTTATAACCAGGCTTAATGGATTTCTGAGGATGAACCCACTAGTCCTTATAGGATCAAAGGTTGAGGAAGAACCCCAGAACTTCATTGATGAGATCTGGAAAGTCCTGGAAGCCATGCATACGACTGGGATTGAAGGAGTTGAATTTGCCTCTTATCAACTTAAGGATGTAACAAATGTTTGGTATAACTAGTGGGAAGAGGTTCGAGGTGAGCATGCTGAGCCTGCTAAGTGGAGTGAATTTGAGAGTGCCTTCCTTGATCACTTCTTTCCCCAGGAGTTAAGGTAGGTGAAGATTGAAAAGTTCGTGAACTTGAAGTAGGAGGCATTGGCTATTCAAAAGTATAGCCTCAAGTTCATCCATATCCAGATATTCTCTATAGATGGTCCAGGACATTAGGGCAAGGATGAGGAAGTTTATATCTAGCTTGGGTAGCATGTGAAGAAAGAGTGCAAGGCAAAATTTTTTATCCCAGGTATGGAGATCTCTAGGCTTATGGTCTATGTACAACAACTTGAAGAGGATAAAAAGAAGGTTAGAGAGAAGTATATAAGCAAGAAGGCTAAGTCAGTAGGGCTTGAGACGAACTAGCCTAAGCAGATTAAGGGATACTGCTCCTATTTCCAGTGGAGATCTATAAGTCATGCACCATCCTCAGCTAGTGCACTAATTACGATAACAAGAATGAACATAAGTCCCAAGGTCAGCAAAATTTAGAGTACGGGGCTCTCAGTCACAGGCCAGTGTGACCTTTAGCTCAAAAGGGAAGCCATCTTATTGAAAATATGGTAGGATGCATTTGGGGGAGTGTAAACAGGGAGGGAAAGTTTGCTATAAGTATGGCCAAGTGGACCATTTTTAGTGGGAGTGTCTATTATGGAACAATAAGGCCCAGCCTTCTACTATGACACCACCAGCCAAAGGTAATTAGAAGGATGCTACACCAAGAGTAGCCGGTAGAACAAATTGTTTGTATCTGATGGGAAATTGACAGGACCAAGAGGCTGCACCAAATATGGTGATGGGTATGCTTTAAGTTTTAACCTTTAATTGTTATGTTTTGCTTGATTTGGCTATAACTCTGTCTTTTATAATACCACATATGGGCAGTAGATTTGAGATCCTTCTTGAGTGCTTCCTTGAGCAATTTTCTATTTCTACTCCTATTGGTGAGTGTATTCTAGCTGAGAAAGTTTATAGAGATTGTATTGTGTCCATCTATCATAGGGATACTCTTACTGATTTGATTGAGTTAGAGATGATTGACTTTGATGTAATTATTGTCCTGGATTGAATTCATGCCTATTATGCCTCTGTCGATTATAGAACCCAAACTGTCAAATTCCAGTTTTTGAATGAGCTTGTCATAGAGTGGAAGGGTAATTCTATTGCACCTTAGGGTAAGTTTATTTCCTACCTTAAGGCTAAAAAGTTAATCACAAAGGGATGTATATATCACCTCGTGCAAGTTAAGTCTGATGATGTTGAGCCTCCTACCCTTGAGTCCATTCAAATTATGAATGAGTTTCTTGAAGTGGTCCCTGAGGATCTACCTAGAGTACCTCTTGATAGGGAGATTGACTTCATGATTGATATTCTTTCAGATAACCTATTTCTATTTTGACGTATAGAATGGCCTCAACTGAGCTAAAAGAGTTAAAAGATTTGATAGAGACGGGCTTCATAAGGTCGAGTGTTTATCCATGGGGTGCTCTGATTCTCTTCGTGACAAAGAAGGACGGTTTACTCAGAATGTGAATTGACTATCACCAATTGAATAAGGTGATAGTTAAGAATATATACCCCCTCCCAAGGATAGATGACTTATTAGACCAACTTTAGGGTGCCACTGTTTTTTCTAAGATAGACTTGAGATCAGGCTATTATCAATTGAAAATGCGAGACTACGACATCCCGAAGATGACTTTTCAAACCTGATATGGTCATTTTGAGTTCTTGGTCACATCTTTTGGGTTGACAAATGCACATGCAACCTTCATGGATTTGATGAACAAAGTATTCAAGTAGTACCTTGATATATTCAGGATCGTGTTTATTGATAACATTCTGGTGTATTCCTGAGATAAGGAGGAGTATGTTAATCACCTTAGAATCATTATGTAAATGCTCACGGATAATGAGTTATATGCAAAAATTTTGAAGTGAGAGTTTTGGCTTAAATCTATGGCATTCCTAGGGCATATAGTTTTGGGTGATGTTATATGAGTGGATATCCAAAAATTCAAAGAGATTAAGAACTAGCCTAGACCAACCTCTCTGACTAACATTAGAAGTTTCTTAGGGTTGGCAGGCTACTACCATAGACTTTTGATGGGTTCTCCTCCATATCTGCTCCATTGACTAGATTAAATCAAAAGAAGATCAAGCTTCAATGGTTCGATGTATATGAGAGGAGTTTCCAACAGTTGAAAAATAAGGTTGACTATTTCCCCAGTGTTGACATTGCCTGAAGAAATTGATGGATTTATCATTTATGGTGATTCATCGAAAGTGAGATTGGGATGCGTATTGATATAGAAGGGTAAAATTATTGCTTATGCTTCTAGGCAACTCAAGGTGCATAAGAGGAATTCTCCCACATATGACTTGGAATTGGCAGTGGTGGTGTTTGCTCTCAATATATGGCGCCACTACTTATATGGAGCACGTGTTGATGTATTCACAGATCATAAAAACCTGTAATATGTCTTCACCCAGAAAGAGCTTAACTTGAGGTAGACAAGATAGCTTGAGTTACTAAAGGACTATGATATGAGCATTTTTTACCACCCAGGTAAAGCTAATATGGTTGATGATACTCTTAGCAGGTTGTCTATGGAAAACACCACTCATGTGGAGAAAGAAAAGAAAGAGTTATCTAAAGAGGTTCATGGATTGGCATGGTTGAGAGTTCAACTACATGAATCTGGTAAAGGTGGAGTTCTTGTGCACAATGAGTCTGCATCATCTCTAGTAGTGGAGCTGAAGGAAAAGTAAGAATGAGATCACATCTTGTTGCAATTGAAAAAGGATGTGCACAGCCAAAGGGTGATGGATTTTGCCAAGGGGGAGATGGAGTATTTGAGATATCAAGGCAGATTGTGTGTTTTGGAAGTTGATGGTATTCGAGAAAGGATCATGGCAAAACACCATAACTCTAGATATTCTATCTATCCAAGCTCAACTAAGATGTACCATGACCTAAAAGAAGTCTATTAGTGGAGTGGGACGAAGAGGGGCATTGCTAAGTTTATTTCTACGAGCACGAATTGTGAACAAGTCAAATTCGAGCATCAAAGGTCATGTGGAGCAAATCAGATTAATATGGACTTTGTCATAGGCTTATCGAAGTCCTGCAGACAGCATGATTCAATTTGGGTGATAGTTGACAAGATGATGAAATTTGTGTACTTTTTGGCTGTGAAGATGACATATACTATAGAAGATTATGTCCGACTGTACATAAGATAGATTATTAGATTGCATGGGGACCCTATGTTTATCATCTCAAAAAATTGCCTAATTTGCTGTTTAATTTTGGAGATTCTTCTAAAAAGGCTTGGGTTTGAAGGAGAATCTTAGCACTGCTTTCCATCCACAGACTGATAGCTAGGAAGAGTGCACTACTTAGACTCTGGAAGATATTTTGAGAGTCTACATCCTTGACTTCAAAGGTAATTAGGATGATCATTTGCCTCTAACTGAGTTTGCCTACAATAATAGTTTCCATTCGAGTATTCAGATGGCCTCATATGAGACACTCTATAGTAGGAGATGTAGATCCCCAAATAGTTAGTTCGATGGTGAGAGATTTGATGGTAATGATTCATTCATATTCTTTGAGATCCCTTCTATTTTGAGTTTGAATGACGATACAGTCCTAGAGTTCGATAGATGATTGAGTTGATTTTTTAGTTGATTAATACTTGCTTAATTGCTTATTTGATTGATTGGATGACTGATTGTGACCTATTTGCCTATTTGATTGTTGGAGTCCTAGTTATGAATTGTACCTTGACTAGGTTCCTAGATTTTTGTCCATTCGAGAATGAATAATCCCAAGGGAGAGATAATGTAATACCCCATAATTCATCTTACCAAGTCTAAGTAGATAGCCAGAGAAAACTGAAAAAAAAAATGATTCATAAAAGTCACTAGAAGAAACTATGAAGGGTCATCTATATCCTGTAGAGTAATCAACGGCCCATAGATGATGCCTTATAGGTGCCCATATTACTTAGTGTAAATTTTCTAAGTCTGAGGCCCATGTATGAGATAGTGTATGGACCATACACCATTCCACGACTCATAGATCATGTTTTGTAGCTTGATGACTCAAAAATCAACTTTTCTAGATATTGAATGACGAGTTACTAGATGGCCCATCATCTTACTTATAGCCCACAAAAGATATTCTTATATTGATGTTCCAGAAACCAAGATTTTTGAAACTTGAGACGATGAGTTACTGACGTGCTATCAAAATACAATACTTTTGATTCTTAAAACTTGGGATTTTATATGTTCTCAATGCGATGTTAGTAGATTTGATGTGTTTTTATATTTGTTTTGCAGGATTACAGGATTAGCACAACTTTTAGGCAAAGTTTGCAGAAATCACTAAAGTAGAAGTTTTATGAGACCTTTTACGAGCTGTAGAGAATTCGATGGCCATAAAGCTAGTTTTGTATTCAATTTCAGTGAAGGGTGATTTTCTAAAGTTAAGTTTATGAACAAGCAGACAAGATACAAAAGATTTTACGAGCCATAGACTTGGAGTCGTGCCCTAAGGATCAAAAAGTGGAGAGTTGTTGAAAAGTCATCAGATAAAACCCTCTAAGGCTATAGAACTTTATATAGGCCATAGAAACGTGTTGTGGAAGTCAGCCCCAGATTTGAAGAAATAATCCACGAAAGCCCAACTATGGGCCGTAAAATATTATACGGCCCGTAGATGCTCCCGTTGAGCCTACCAACCCAATTCTCCTAATCCATTTGATTTTGTATTTTAAATAGTATAAATAGGTTTTTAGGTTATTTTTCAAGGAGAAACAGTGAGGAACTTACAGGACATTATAGAGGAGCAGAGAACTTGAGAGAAACAATTGTAAAACTTTATTTTGTCTTTTGATCTCAATCTTGTGATTCTTCTTGAAGAGTTTGAATTCCATTGCTTAATTTTGTTGTGTAAATGCTCAATTATGTTATTCAAATTCATAAGTCTTGCATATACACTTCTCATGAGTATCTAAATCCATAACTAGGGTTTTGGGAATCATGAAGAACTAACAAGGAAAAATCAGATAATTTATAATTCTTGAGGCATGCTTGTATTAATTAATTCTCTTCATATTGAATGCTTTTTAATGGTAGCTAACTTTAGAACTCGCCTATTGTTACTGACTAGATCAAGGAGTAATGAAAAAAAGAGATTAATTAATAGGATTCGATTGATGTTTCTTGTCTAATCAACCACACTAGGCCAATGGGAGGTTGTACTAGAATAATAGGTAAGGGTTTGTAATGTCACACTGTGTGGATAGACAAAATCATGTAATGAAATTCACCTTTTGCCTGGGTTAAAGGTCTTGATGAACTTAACTTATTGTTCTGCATGCTACACACTGGAAAAAGAATTCGATGATCTGGTAATACCGAGTTAGAGAATCATGGTGAACATAATACCTTAGTTACTTTTCATACCAATTTAACACTTGTCTTTATTTAGGATTACTTTTCATAGTTTTCATAACCCCCCCCCCTCTTGGGGAGATAAGTTGGTTAATTAACCTGAATTACCTTGAATTCTCTTAAGTCTACCATATTTCCTATGATTTGACCCTAACCTTGGTTAGGTTATATATATTGACAACAACTATTTTAGCAGCCTTAAAAAGGAGATGTAGCTTGGGCAACATCAAGATTTTGGCTCCGTTGTCAGGGAAGACGGCTAGACTTGTTTATTTCAAGTAGTTTGAAAATTAATCCTTATTTCTCTCATTTTAAATTTTTTGCTATTTTTGTTTTATTTTAGGGTACAAGTGTAGTGTATGCCAAATACATGAAATTGAGGCATTCACTTGACTTCGTTTGACCTAGAAATCCAGAAAAGACTAAGAAGGATAGCCCAAGATAATGCAAACAAGGCGGTAAATGTAGCTCTAAAAAAATGAGAATGAGAAAGTGAATAATGACAACCCACCTCTTCTTGAGGAAATTAATCCATAGCCATGGACTTCAATATTGAAGCTTATCAGTGAACCAATAGTGGTTGAACCCTATTGATATTGATGTTACTAGAGCCATTTTGTTACTGCCATTATCGACTGACACGAAGATTGTAGTTTTGAGTGGGTTGCTTCAGATGCTGCAGAATCATGGGTTATTTACAGGCCTACCATTAGAGGATCCACATAATCATCTACACAATGTTGCGTTTGTCTGTAAGATGTAATGGGAACATAGAATTTGTCTATGAATGTTGTGGGACTTCGTCACTAATTGGGAATGCAGCGGTATGGCTATTCGAGCTCCTGCAGAGTTCGATGACCAGTTTGTCTGAGTTGTAGAAGGCCTTTTTGGAGAAGTACTTCCCGAGATAGAAGAAGCTCAAGTTGAAAGATCAAATCAACAACTTTGAGCAGCTTCATAGTGACTTGATCAATACTAAATAGAGGTGATTCACAAAGTGCTTAAGGAGTATCCCAAACCACCAAATTGTTGTTAATGTCTTGGTGGAGATCTTCTACCATGCCCTGGATGAGAATAGTCAAGCATGTATTGATACCATCATGGAGGGCATGTTTTTAGATCAACCATTTGCAAGGATTACTGAGAAAATGGAAAAGGTAGTCAAGACAAATCATGCATGGGGGTAAAGAGATAGAAAATATAGTCAAGACAAATCATGCATGGGGGTAAAGACACAAGTCATCTACCAAAAGCTCGTGCGCTATTAGTAGTGGTTTGGAGCAAGCTAAAATAAATAAGGAGATAATATAAGAGCTTTTCCAGGTTTGTACCAGCATAGAGGTGATGATGAAGCAGAATCAGGAACAAGTTAATGTAATTGTTCATCAGCCTCCACAAGCACCCATGTACAAGAATCCTTACTATGAGGAGGACACTTGCTTCATTTTTTATTACATAGAGGGTCTTTAGACCAACGCCCAAAGGTTTAATTAGACTATTGGCGCCAAGGTCAAGGAAACCAAGGTCAGATCTATAATAAAGTGGTGGTTTCAGCAAAAACTGTGGAGGTTACTACGACAAGAATAGATTCCAGGACAGAGATGTAGATTGGGGTCATAGAGATGGCTATATAAATGGCTTTTATGTGCCACCACATAATCGTGATATCGGTGCTAGTAGTTCTAAAGTTGAAGAGATATTGGGCCATATATTAAAGAAGGTTGAGACACAAGATGAGACCTTTTAGGGGATGAATTCTAATATCTCCAGCATTAATTAGAAGATCGAGTCTCATTATGTTGCTATCAAATAGTTGGAGCAACAATTGGGTCAAGTATCAACTCAATTTAACCAACATCAAAGTGGTACACTACCTAGCAACACAGTTCAAAACCCAAAGAATAAAGGTCAGTTCATGGCAGTTACTACTCATGGTTGGAAGAGTACCATTAATCCTCCCATGCTGATAGACGATGATGATGTTTGAGAGGAGATAGTTGAGATCAAGGATGCTAATACCGAAGATGATTATGGTAAGAATAAGATGAGTGATGCTGCAGAGGCACCATAGAAGCTGAAGCACATTCCTAGACCTCCTCCTCCCTTGCCTTAAATAATCAAAAAGAAGGAGGAGAAGGGAAAATGCAAGCACACTCTCTCCATGCTGAAATAACTCTCTATCAATATACCTCTTATTGAGGTATTAGAGAAGATGTCAGGGTATGGAAAATTTATGAAGGACCTAGTTACAAAGAAGCATACTATGAGTCAAGAGCTCTCCTACGAGCTTCAATATTGTAGTGTAATTGCTATAAGGTCCTTGGTACAAAAGCAAGAAGATCCTGATGTTTTTACCATACCCTACACTATTGGCGATGTAGAGTTCGCAAGGGCATTGTATAATCTCAGTGCCAGCATAAATCTAATGCCCCTTGCAGTCTTTAAGAAACTAGGATTGGGGGCCCTACTCTGACAAACATGCAGTTGTTGATAGATGATTGCCCAGTGAAAAAGACTATAGGGATACTCTATGATGTACTGGTGAAATGGAGAAATTTGTGTTCCCTGCAAACTTTGTGATCCTAGATTGTGAAGTCGACTTCGAAGTCCCAATCATCTTGGTAAGGCCCTTCCTAGCCACTAGTTGAGCACTAGTGGATATGGGAGTTGGCTAACTTAGGTTCAGATTGAATGATGAAGAAGTTGTCTTTAATATGTGTCAGTCAATAAAGAGGCTAGACGACCTGAAGAAGGATATTTAGGTACTTGGTGAAGTCTGAGAAACCAAGTTGTCCAAGTCGTGCAACGATAATAAACCAGGCACTACTCAGGAGGCAACCCAAGATATTTGATGTAATAGTTTTAGTTATGTTTTGTCTTTAGCTTTTAGACTTGTAGGTAGTTTAATTTTTCGCATTTTGATTGTAATTATGGACATTGGACCGGTTCCATATATGGTAACAGTTTGTTCAGTGAAAAATATGCAGTTATATGACTGAGTCAGCCATCTTGATCTGAAGAGGCATCAAGAAGTGTTTCAACAACTGGTTCTACGAGTTGTATGTAAATCTATGAGCAAACCACTTTGCCACACTTATAGCATACGTCACTCCCCTCATGGCATCTCCTCCCCTTTCTTCCCGCCAAAACTCTCCAAATTACCATCAAGTACACTGTCTCATAGAACACTTCGAGTGAGCAAAAGATGTGCACTCTGGTCCAAAAGCTAATTTTATAGTCTGTAGATAAAACTATGGGCCGTGAGTGGAGCTCGTGGACTCTGGTTAAGGTTTCTATTTATTGGCTAACTATGGAGGTCTCTATGACCAACTGTACGAGTTGTACTAAATTCTATGACTTAGACTAGTTCGTGAAACCCAATTCCCATAATAAGGGTTTAGACATTCCATGAAACCATGTTTTACGGGCCGTAAAATTCTCTATGGCCTAATAATTGAGATTTCGTGAAGTTTAAGCCCATTAATTTTGGCCGACCTGGTCAACATATAAATAGAGGGGTCAAATTATTTTGACCCCATTCTTCCACAAAATTACAAATTCAACCCAGCAAAACCCTACCCTTGTTCCTCCGACCATCGATGACTAGCTACCTATCATTTTTGGCCAACTTTTTGGCAACCCTAAGATTCTACCTTTCGATTTCTCCTTTAATTTTTAAACTTTAGTCATTTAGTTGGGTAAGTTCTTAGACCTAGAAACCCTTTAATTGCCAAAATTTGTTTGATTAAGTTGAAATTGATTGATAGATATGGTAATCCAATAAATATGATTAGTCTTTTGCACATTTCATTATCCTTGGTTCAAGAAGGCTGAGACTTTGATGTTATTTGTCCTTGTAGTATTAGTTTTGAAGTCAGCTAAAGGGTCGCACACCAGCCAGCTATCCCACCAAAAATAAGCTGAACCAGAATTAAGGTGCCATTGAATATGCTTCTCAATCTCCAACTTGTTCTTCATCATATATTTCCACACCAATGATTGTCCGTTCTTCCATTTTTGGAAATTAGGCTGGCCTTTTGACAATACTTAGCCATCAAAAAATCACCCCATATAGTATTCTTGGTCCTGAAGATCCACCAGTATTTGTACTAAAAATGATATTACCATATCTGTCATTTGTCTGACCTCAATACCACCTTACTCATAGGGATAACTTAGGTTCTTCCAAGAAGACCACTGGTTCAGGATTCCATGTAATAATCCGCATGGTCTTATTGTTGGTTATAGTTTTATTCCCATATATGTATGTCTATTAGGCTATAAAGTGTTTTATGATGCTTCTACATATGATTTTAAAGGTTCATTGAGCATACATATCTTGTCCTTACTCTATTTATATGTCTATACAAATTGCTATTATCTATAATCTTCATTGATGCATTGTGTGCTTACGTACTTAGTACATTTCAAAGTACTAAGCATACTTTTTGATGTGTAGTCAAAATACAACATATTTGATGCCTAACACAAGGGATTTTGTGAGTTCTTAATGCAACTTTTTAGGGTTTTTATGTGTTTTTATGTTGTTATTGCAGAAAAGGTAGGTTGGCATAATTTTGGAGAAAAATTGCAGATTTTGCTAAAGCGCTGGACATACGAGCTTACTATGATTCAAAGCCCAAGGTATGAGCTATATGGTATTCTCGTAGCAAGAAACAAAGATCAAAAATCAGAAATCTGCTAAGTTGAAGTCGCCCTATGAGGCCATCCTACGAGTCATAGGTCTCACTACGACTCGTATAGGTGGACTCATAGCAAGAAACAAAGAGCTAAAACTTTGGACCCAAAAATTGAAGGCCTAGACTACGAGAGGAGCATACAAGTCATAGCCCAAGCAACGACTCATACTAGTGGATCATACCAGTTGAGTCCAAAATATCAAGAACCTGATACAAAACCCCGATTACGACTCATACATCACCCTACGAGTCATGCATGTGAGGCGTACCAGCTATCAGCTGTCTTTTCTGTGTAATCTTTCGGGTTAATTTGTAAATACTATAAATACTTTAAGTTAGGGTTTTATTGGGGAGATTCCAAATTATAAACATTGAATGAGGCTTTGAATATTCTTTCAAGAATATTTTTAGGATTTTAGAATAGATTTTCATTTTCTCTTGAAAAACTCACTTTTGGGAATTGCAAATCTTGCTTTGTACTCATTATCAATCTATCAAGCTTGTGGTTTGGAACTTGTGGTGTCTTCACTCTTCCTTGCTTTGGGTAAAGTTCTCAACTATATCTTGTGTTTGTATTTTTGTTGGTTTTGCCTTAGCCATGAGTAGCTAAGTACCCACAACTTGGGGTTATGGGAATCATGGGTAGTTGACTTGAGATGACCTAGATTTATTTCATTTCTACGATTGGGGTTTTGCATGTATTATCGATTTCTCTTTATTATAATTATTGTTTGGTGGTGGCCAACACCAAACCCTATATACTATCATGATCCCGACCAAGGTAGTGACAAATAGGAAAAGGGAAGTAGATGACAGGATTTGGCTGATATGTTCTCATCTAATCAACTAAACTTGACCAAGGGGAGGTTAACTGGGACAATAAGTAATGGTTAGTTGGCACACCATGGTTGTCGATCAAGCGTCATGGTGAAATTTGACCCTCACCTTCACAAGAGGATTGAAAGAACCTAAGTTGCCATCTTGCATGTGAATTTCCAATTATCACTATGTTGTCTAGGGTAATCGAGTCAATGAACCATGGGGAACATAATTCCCAAGTTGTCTCTAAAATTGAATGTTTTCTCACGTCATATTATAGTATTTATTTTTATTTTTGTTCATGAATCACAACCTCCCCTTTTTAGAGATTTTAGTTATAGATACTCGAAATAATTGATAGTGAATTCTTATAGTCAAACCCTATATTCCCTGTGAATTTGATCCTAACCTTCGATTATGTTAATTGCTGCCAACAACTGCTTTCTTATGGTGTCATTGCTGAGGAATATGGCTAGGTTTTGACTTGATTTCACTATTAGTTTGTTCAAGTATTAATTTCTAAACTCTCTTGTATTTTACTTCTTTTTTTTTAATTTTACTTACAGGGTGTACTAGGTTATATGCCTTACGCAAGGAGCCAAGACAATACCTTAACTCCAATCAATTTGGAGATTCGCGACTATTTAAGAAGAATATCTCAAGTTAATGAGGATATCGCGGTTAAGGAAGAAATGAATATGCATGATGCTATGGGAAGGGAAGATGATCCACCCTCAAGGGATGATTGACCACAAATTAGGGATTTCAGTGAGAATGCTTATGGTTGGAACCAATATCGCTTGAACCCTATGGCCATGGATGTTACTAGTGCTATATTGTTACCTCCACTATCAGCAGATGCTAAGTTATCGGTGTCAAGTGGGTTACTTCAAATGCTCCAAAACCGCAGGTTATTCACAAGTCTACCTTTAGAGGATCCCCACCATCATCTCCATAATGTCGCCTTCATCTGTAAGAGTGTCATAGGGACACAAAATCTTTCTCTTTATGTCATTGTTTTATGGGTGTTTACACTTTCATTAACTGGGAATGCAGCTGTGTGGTTGTCTGAGCTCCCTTCGGGTACAATAACAAGTTGGGCAGAGCTTTAGAAAGTGTTTCTAGAAAGATATTTTCCAAGATCAAAGAAGCTAAAGCTCAAAGATCAAATAAACAACTTTGAGCAATTATTGGGAGACTCTATTAGTACCACATGGGAAAGATTTACCAAATGCTTGAGGATAGACCCCGATCACAAGATTGTTGATAATGCCTTGGTTGAGATTTTATATCAGGCTCTTGATGAGAATAGTCAAGCTTGTGCCGACACAATCATGGGAGGCATATTTCTTGACCAACCTTTTGCATTGATAGTCGTAAGGATGGAGCAAGTGGTTAAAACCAATAGAGCATGGGGTCAATGAGAGTGAGGTGCAATAAAGACTTCTTGTGCGGTCAACACCAACAATGAGGAAGCAAAGGTTAATGAAGAGATCATGGAGCAACTTACTCAACTTCGCACAAGTATGGACTTAGTCTTAAAGTAAAACCAAGCAAGTATCCAAGTGGTCACTCACCGAACTCCTAAGGCTCCCATATATGAAGATCCATTATTTGATGAAGATTCTTGTTTCGTGAGTAACCAAGCAGTGGATTTTTAAAATAACCCCTAAGGGTCTAACTCAGATAATTAGAGGCAAGGTTTCGAGAATCAAGGTCAAAATTACAACCGTAAGGGTGCTTATAGAGATAACTGGGATGGATACTATGAAAGAAAGAGAGTGCCTGATGCCAAATAGGAAAGAAGAGATGGTTAGATAAATGGTCTTTATGTGCTACCCCACAATTATGATGTCGTGCCAAGCACTTCGAGGCTTGAAGAGATGTTTGTCGAGTTGTTGAAGAAATTCGATCACCAAGATGAGACCTTGAAGGGAATAAGAGCGGACATTTCAAGTATTAACCAAAAAATAGAGTCTCACTCTGTGGCAATTAAGCAACTAGAACAATAATTTGGGCAAGTTTCTTCGCAATTGAAACAACGACAAAAAGGTACCTTACCAAGCAACACGGTTCAGAATCCTAAAAATGAAGGGCATTACATGGCAATCATGACTAGGAGTGGAAAAGCACTATCAATCCCCCTATATCGGTGATTGTGGATGAAGTTTGTGATAAGGGTATTAGTGGTGAAATTTTGGTTGAGGGAGAAGGTCTAGAGATTGTTGGGATACAAAGAGAAGAGGTGAGGGAGCACAAAACAATTAAGCCAATTCCAAAGCCTCCTACTCCTCATTTCCCTCAAAGGCTTAAGAAAAAGGAAGAGGAGGGTGAATTCAAACACTCTCTCTTATTGTTGAAGCAGTTATCCATCAACATTGCCCTTCTAGAAGCTTTAGAGAAGATGCTTAGGTACGCCAAGTATATAAAGGATTTGGTGACAAAGAAATGCACTTTGAGCCAAGAGTTCTCACAGGAGCTCCAACAATGTAGTGTGATCATAAACAAATGTCTTGTTCAAAAATGAGAGGACCCCGGTGCATTTACCATCCCTTGCACCATTGGCAATGTTGAATTCGTAAGAGCATTGTGTGATTTAGGAGAGAGTATCAATCTAATGCCCTCTTGCCGTATACAAAAAGCTTGGGCTTGGCATACCGACTCTAACATGAATGTGATTGTTCATGGAGAATCGAACTATCAAAAAGCTAGAGGGAATACTCTTTGATGTGCTTGTTAAAGTTGACAAATTCATCTTTCCAGCGAATTTTGTGATCCGTGATTGTGAGGTTGATTTTGAGGTGCCCATCATTTTGGGAAGACCATTTCTGGCCACTGGGAGATCTCTTGTGGATATGGATCCAGGTCAACTTCGATTTAGGGTCAATAATGCAGAGGTCATGTAAGACATCCACCAGTCAATGAAACACCTGGATGAATTGAAGAGTGAGGTTTGGCCTCTTGATGACTGTTGATGACAGACGAAGACAAAGTCGATCCACGACGTTAAACAAGGCACTTCTTAGGAGGAAACCCAAGCATATGTGATGATTTTTAGTTTGTTTTTAAGCATGTCTGGTTTTTAAAGTTTTTAGGTAGTAAGATGTTGTTTTGTTTTAAGTTTGAAATACATTGATGCAGTTGTGAAATTTTGAAGATTGTAGTGTTTTGAGACTTGGTGTGCAAGTGGAAATTAAAGAACTGAAGATGTGAGAAAATGGCACTTAGAACAGCCTCTATGAGTAGACGTACGAGTCGTAGTCACCACTACGACTCATAGTCATGCCTCGTAGAGGGAAACATTGAGTATTAAAAGTTGGTACACACACTATGTGCCAACCTTACGATTCATAGGGTCTCCTACGAGTCGTAAGTGGGGTTCATAGTGCCCAGGTATGAATTCTAATTTTTTCTAAGTGCTGGATCTACTATGAGATCGGGACCTATGGGTCATAGGATACCCTATGACTTATAGTTGGGGTCTCATAGCCCCGATCTATAGTATTTTAAAATATGACCTAGTTTAGTATAAAAGGGGTCAAAATTTAATAAACTTTGACCCCTAAATTCATTTCCATTAACATAATTTCGACGGAAACCCCCAAAAGCCTTTCCCCCATTCACTATTCTGATCAAATCCTAGCTTAACATGTCACTTTTCGATGAATACTCCAGTGACCATACTATTCTCTGGGGTTTGGGCATTTTTTGCTCTCTACTTTGCATCGGTTTGATTCTTCTCTCATTTGGTAAGCTTCGTGATTAGTTTTAGTACACTATTTTAGTGAGTTCCATTCGTGAGATAATTATGTGCTTGGTTTAATCATGAAGATTCATACCCATGTGATGATGCTTGTGTTTAGATATGAAAGTTAGGGTTTGAGTGCTTTGAAAATCCTTTTATGATTTGCACCTTGTTCCAAAATCTTGTGTGGGTGGTTGTAGCTGTGAAAGTGATGGTCACTTGAGTATGGTGCTTAATTGTTTTTCTGATCCTTGTGAAAATTATTCTCAGGATGGGATGTTAAAAAATGTGGATGTCTTTTAATATGTCACATCTTATTAGACTTACTTGAAAGTGTATCAATTCTCCATGCATCTCAATAGATTGTTGTGTTGTTCTCTTTGTGTTGAGTTTGTAGTTGTGTTGATCTGTTTGGTTTTACTGATTGATGTTCTTGGGTGATTGAGGTTGTGTTTTGGGGAATGGTTTTGCCTTTTTGGGGGTAGTTGTTTTTTGGGGTTGATATGCTTGGATGTTGAGATTCTGTGTGTATCTGAGTTGATGTTATAAAGTTTGCTTCGATGCTGATTAATTGATGTTTTGGTCCATTAGTGGTTTTTGTGGCATGGTTGTATGCATCATAGGTGCCATCTGTTTTTTGTTACAGGGACCCACTACAGCTCGTAGGTGACTCTACAAGTTATAGTGGTCCCTCGTAGGAGGCAATAGTCGCCTGTGATTCCTTAACACTTACCATGCGAGACCTATTTATGACACCTTAGTGTCTTTTACGATTGGTAGTAAGGGACTTGTAGCGGTTGCCTCATTGTAATTTGTATTCTATTCTCCTTTTACGTGCTTAGACTATGACTTGTTGGTCATGCTACGAGTCATACTTGTGGCTCGTATCTGTGAATAGAATGATATTTCTTTTTGGCACCTTTGCACTATGAGGTTATTGTACGACTCGTAGGTCGCCCTACGAGTCGTACCTACATCTCTTAGTTGCAGACCTGCAACTGTATCAGTGAAATTTTCTTTTGATTTTAATATCTAAGTGTTTTTGTTTCTTGTTCTTCGTTACGTGATCATTGTTTGGTCAAACATATTGAAGCTCACATGTTGTTGTGTCGTTGGTTTGCAAATATCATGTCTCCAAAGGATAAATCAGCAATCCAAATATTCCAAAGGAGGTTGGTCGATGAGTCCTCTAAGACTGAGAGATCTAAGGTGTCATTAGAAGTTCACAGGGTCAGAATATACCTCAGACTCGGGCCCGTACAGCTCAGGTACCTATGGAAGTGAGTAGTTCCTCCCAATCTGACAAGGAGGAACAAAAAGGTAATGGAGATGGGTCTAAAAGTCTGAGTAGCCTCGAGTCCATAACTTCCCCTATTTTTGATCCCAAGGTAATCTGACAAGGAGGAACAAAAAGGTAATGGAGATGGGTCTAAGAATAGCTCACCACAGATGACCCCCACACATACTGAGATAGATTCTAAGGAGGGGTCACAAGCTCCACATGAGGAGGTATAATCACAGCCCCCGACCAACCCCAGATAGTGTGTTGCAGGGATGAAAGAAATATATAACTAGGGGTTAGAGCCAAAGGGTCAGGGCAAACTGGATTGACAATTCCATGAGGAGATTAGGCTAAACATCTCTGGGTTGGATAAGGTGCCAGGGTTAGATTGGGAGATAGACAAGCACGGACTTCGATGGACTACACAGCAGCTATGCAAGTATGCCTCTTACATAGTCCGTGAGTTTTATGCAGCCTACCTTGCTACATTCACCAAAGGTTACCAAATAACAAGAAGCCGATTGAGCAGCCTAGATTATGAGTGTGTCAGTCCAGGGTTAGAGAGTTCATATTTCGGAGGAGATGATTCGACGGATTTAGTTTGGGCCCATCTACAGAGTACCTCAGTCCATCACAGAGTATGACGGTCGCATTGACAAAATAAGAAGAGTGGTGAGTGAGAAATATGTTGGGGCTATGACCGAGCTATTGTAGTGGATTGCCAACCAGATATGTGAGGAGGGGTTCGAGTCGATGTGGGTTATAAACCATATAGATCTGATAGTGACAGCCTACTTCTCTTTTTGGGCTAAGTTTTGGTGGTTGATTATCTGTTGGCGTATTTGTCCTACTTTCACGGATAATGTGATCACCCTAGAGCGATCTATGTTATTAGCTAGCATCCTAGCTGGTTATGAGATAGATTGGGCCCAGATTATCTCTGAGCAGATTAACGAGTCTGCCGTCTGGACCAACGCTTCACTGCTATTCCTTGTCTTGATTCATTGATTGAGCAGTGCAGAAGGTGTTCCTATTGACCCCCATCGGGACTAGCATATAGAGGTCACATGCACCATGGATCTTAGCCTAATAAAGGTTGATGAGAACCCGGTGGCCCTACCACGTGCAGCTCCTTCAGCCTTCCCAGATTCATTCCTGATTGAGCCTCAGACTCTGGGTTCCACTCTAGCTACCACCTATACTACTCTAGCCACTGTAGAACCTTTCCCAGCTGTTGCGATTGAGTTGACACCATCCTCCACTACTCCAGCACTCCAGCACCAGCACCAGCATCATCCACTATTAAAGTTGATTCTCTTATCTCTATTGTTTCTTTTCAGGCACTGCTGCGTAGGGTGGCTATAGCATAGTCTAGGCTACAAGCTTATCAGCTAAGGTCAGACCATGGGTCAGCTAGACTATTCGGGACTTAGAGGAGAGGGTAAAGTCATTCGCCCATGATTTGATAGATGAGAGAGTTAGAGCGGTGGATACCCATGTAGATGTATCTGAGATGAGAGTCCAGAGGAGGCTTGAGGGTATTTGGCCTGCTGACACAAGAGTTGTCCAAGTTTAAGGCTAACTTGTTATAGATGTTAGCAGCCCCTATTACAATCCCAGAGGTGGCAACAACAGGTGATGAGGTTTTTGACTAGCTAGCTGACCGCCCGCATGTCCTTGGGAAGAGGACCTCGAGCATGATGATCTAGAGATAAGCCTGAAGAGGTCGAGACCTAAGGAGGAGCTGATACCAGAGGTGGTGGTGCAGGAGTTACTACTGATGGCGGCTATACAGAGAGATTGGAAGCAGCAGACCTTACATGGAGAAGGTAGGTCATGTACAGTTACGGGCTAGACTACTGAGGAGGAGGTCATGACCCAAGACCCTGTAGACCAGACTGATACCGATGCTTGAGCACCATGATGTTTGACTTTTGACCCCATCCCTTATCTTTTATATATGGATACTTTGTTCTTTCTCTTGGACAATATTTTTATTTAGTTGGTTTTTGGATTTGTTTAAATGTTTTATGTTGGATGTTGTTTTTACTTATGTTTTCAATGTTAGTTTTTGAAATATTGGTTTTTATTTGATCCCAAGGTTTTCTTGTCGTGTTTCTTTTTCCTTGTGGATGTTTTAATTTTCTGTTCAACTGGTATGTTTAGGTAGTGTAGATAATGCGTAAATATATAGTAGTATGGTCTCTTGGTGTATACATAGTCTTTAAATGCTTTTTGAATGATTTGAAAATTTTAGGTACCCTCATAATTTTTGAGATTTGTGGTTATTGATGCATTCATGCATTTGGAGTATCTAGCAATGTTTGTTTTGATAATGTGAAGGTAAGTTAGGCTAGAAGAATGACCTATGAGTTTATACTTGATTGTGTGTATGCAATGCCATATGTGTTGTGAGCTGCTTTTGCTGCATTCATACATCATATATGGACTCAAAACTTGCCTTAGTACTCTAAGATTGGTTTGGTGATGTGGTTGATTGAGACGAAATCTTAGGCATTTGTTCTATTAGTAAGCTCACTCTTGCCTAAAGGACCTACCAAATGAGTGAGTGAATCCCTTGTTCCAAATTTTTGAGCTTCTCAGGTACTCATTCTTTCTTCACACCTTGCTAGGTTAAGCTTGTTTGATGAAATACCTTGATATTAGCCCTGGTCTATCCTTGAACATGTGAACCATGATTGAGGCTAAAAGCCTAAGTTGAGGGTGGCTACAAATTGTGACCCTGGTTTGGGAATAGATATTGTGTACTTCACCTCAGGCTAAAAGCCTAAGTTGAGGGTGGCTACAAATTGTGACCCTGGTTTGGGAATAGATATTGTGTACTTCACCTCAGGCTAAAAGCCTAAGTTGAGGGTGGCCTTTATTATGGTAAAGTAATAAAAATAAGGTGGTTGGTTGGGAAAGAAAGAAAGAAATGAATAATCATGAGCCGGTGAAGAAAAACTAAAAGAAAAGTACCTTGAGTTGAAGAGATTAGCAAAAATGAGTTCGAAATTGAGGCACAGCTGAAAAAGAGAAAGAAAGCACCCTTGGAAAGCTTGAAATGGGATAATAAGGGTGGATTTAGTGAAAATGGATGGATTATGAAGTTAAAAATGTTAGTTAACATGGTTTAAGGATAGCTTTTAGTCATTACTTGCCTAAAATTTCATATCAAAGCCCCCTGAACTTATGTTACAAGCCATTAAGTCCTAAAGTGATCCAAGTCCACTGTGTCACCCAACTGGAAGTTGAGCATAGAGGCAAGAATATGCTTTTAGTCATTTTGCATGAATTTCAATTGTGAGAGTGAGAATGCTTGCACGGTCCCTGAATTCTAAATGTTTTTTGAGTGAGTACAAGGGATTTCTTTTCTATGAGGGAATTTACACCACTTGATTAGCATATAACTATACCAGTGATTGTGGATAGTTGATGCCCCTTAGCTTATCATAGTTGGGTTGCCAGATTCATCATTGTACTTTTGTTGTGTTTAGTGGCTTTGCAATCTTGTTTTGAAAATGAAAGTTAGGTACCTAAATTAGAGTAATTGATCTATATGCCATTAGTATAGCTGTTATGTATTTCTCATCATCTGCGTAGATTGAGTCGTCGCTTAAGGACAAGCAATAATTATAAGTTGAGAGTGTTGATGTGTTGTCAAAATACGGCACATTTGATGCCTAACATAAGGAATTTTGTAAGTTTTTAATGCGACCTTTTATGATTTTTATGTGTTTTTGTGTTGTTATTGCAGAAAAGGTAGGTTGGCATGATTTTGGAGGAAAATTGTAGATTTTGCTGAAGCACTGGACATACGAGCTCACCTACGAGTCATAGCCCAAGCTATGAGTCATATGGTGATCTCATAGAAAGAAACAGCGATTAAAAATCAGGAATCTGCTAAGTGGAGGTCAGCCCTATGAGGCCAACTTGCGAGCCGTAGGTCTCACTACGACTCGTATAGGTGGACTCGTAGCAGAAAACAGAGAGATAAAACTTTAGACCAAAAAACTAAAGGACTAGATTACAAGAGGAGCATACGAGTTATAACCTAAGTAATGACTCATACTAGTAGGTCGTATGAGTTTTATCCAAAATGCTAAGAACCTAATACGAGACCCCGATTACAACTCGTAGGTCACCCTACGAGTTGTACCCATGAGGCGTACTAGCTACTAGCTGTCTTTTCTGTATAATTTTTAGGTTTAATTTGTAAGCACTATAAATACTTTAAGTTAGGGTTTTATTGGGGAGATCCCAGATTGTGAACATTGAATGTGCCTTTGAATATTCTCTCAAGAATATTTTTAGGGTTTCATAATAGATTTTCATTTTCTCTTGAAAAAACCCATTTTTGGAGATTGCAAATCTTGCTTTGTACTCATTATCAATCTATCAAACTTGTGGTGCCTTCACTCTTCATTACTTTGGGTAAAGTTCTCAACTATATCTTGTATTTGCATTTTTGTTGGTTTTGCTTAGCCATGAGTAGCTAAGTACCCACAACTTGGGGTTGTGGGAATCATGGGTAGTTGACTTGAGATGACCTACATTTATTGCATTTCTAAGATTGGGAATTTGCATGTATTGTCTATTTCTCTTCATTATGATTGTTATTTGGTGGTGGCCAATACAAACCCAACCTACTATCATGATCCCGGCCAAGGTAGTGACGAATATGAAAAGTGAAGTAGATGACAGGATTCAATTGATGTGTTCTTATCTAATCAACCAAACCTAGCCAGGGGGAGGTTGACTGAGACAATAGGTAATGGTTAGTTGGCACACCATGGTTGTCAACCAAGCACCATGGTGAAATTCGACCTTTACCTTCACAAGAGGGCTGGAAGAGCCTAAGTTACCGTCCTGTATGCGAATTTCCAATTATCTTTATATTGTCTAGGGTAATCGAGTCAATAAACCATGGTGAACATAATTCCCAAGTTGTCCCTAAAATTGAGTGTTTTCTCGCGTCAGAGTATTCTTGAATTACAACCTCCCCCCTCTATTTAGAGGTTTTAGTTATAGATACTCGAAATGATTGATAGTGAATTATTTTAGTCAAACCCCGTATTCCCTGTGGATTCGACCCTAACCTTCGGTTAGGTTAATTGCTGACAGTGATAGCTTTCTTATTGGATCGTGAACATCATCACTCTTGCCTACATGATATCACTATGTAGGGACGGATAACAATACCACTCTTCACTTTTGTGGCTAGATATTGAAATTACTTGTGAAGACTTGGTGAGTTCCCATGCTTCGGGGACAAGCCCTTATGTTCTTGCTTATGTTGATGTTGCTGAGACTTTTTACTTTCTTATCTTGAGGGTGAGCTAATAAGTATGTTCTAGTCTCCACCAAGATCTACGATGTAGAGGCATGTTTGGACCTATATTGATGTAATTCCCTTGAATGGGAAATATTGACTCCTATGTTTAGATTGTTTGATACTATGTTTCCACTTGCTTACTCTTATGATTGCTTATTTACCTTATGAATGCTTATGATATAAACAAGAGGATCGGATGGGGCACCTTCAGGTGTCACATCGTGTCATGTCTAGGCTCTAGGTTTGGATCGTGACAGTGCCTGAAGATATTCCTACTTTTCTACCAAATTTAAGTATGATTTTTATGCATTTTCATTATCTCAATTTCAATTATATGAATTATGATTTATATTAAAATTACTAATTTAATTATATATAAGTTGTCATTAGTTACTTGATTTTTATAATTTTAATGCAAATTCTCCTACAAACTATCTAGGGTTGATGAAATTATGGGTTACTTTGATTATTATCTCAATTAATGTTATTCTTTAATATTATCAATGATTTAGGTTTAAGTTAAATGATTTCAAGTGATCATCACATAGGTCCATGCATCATGTTAATTTCAATCATCACATAGGTCCATGCATCATGTTAATTTCAAGTACAAATATATGAATATCTTAATGAGTTCTTTCAATTATGATCCAATTGACATGATTTTACATTATTGAGTGTAGATTTATCTAAATTGCACAGCCATAAGTTGATTTGCTATAAATCTATGTTTTTACCCTAAAATTCAATATGAATTATCATCATGATCAATTAAAGACCTCATAAATGCTTTTTGATAATGATGGTTTAAGTTTCAAATGATGTTTCTCATGAGGAATGAAGGCTTATGAAATGATTTATGCTTATGAATAATCAAGGCTTCATTTAAATTTTCACGAGAGTAATTCAACTATTATTCATGAAAGTCCCTTAATGAATAAATGAATGATGCTGGAGGATCTTCCACCTAATTAACGATTAAGGAGCTATTCTATGACTATGACTTTATGATAAAAAAATAGGGTTGGGGATCGGTAATTGGACATTTTCCCTCACATGACATGAACTTATGACTTATGATCTCTTATTCTTGTGAAAGAACTACCTAGCACAAAGTGAACTAGGGATGAGTACTCGTGTCCCATAAATATATGTCACCATAGGTCAAAGAGAATAGAGGTGGATAACCAAATATCTAAGAGGTGAGTACCCAAAATCTCAAGGCTTGGAGGTAAGTACCCGAGTTTAAGAACTAGAGATGAGTACCTAGTTCACATAATCATTTAATGGATCCTCTTAGGTATCATAGAGTCTACCTTGTCAAGTAGTCTCCTCCTTTCTTCTGGTATAGGGGTAACATCAAACTACATCGTTTAGCTCACATGGTTATATATCGGTTAAGGTCTCTCTTACTCATGATTTATGACTCTCCTTATGGTGTACGATTTTTATGATAACTTGTCTACTTTACAAGCTTTTATGATTCTTTGCTATGACATAAAATTATCTATCCATCTAAAAAAAAAATTCTAAGATTGTATTATGATTTTCAAATGACATTGGCCTTCCTAATGATTACTAATACCTTTCAAATGACTGATTTATCATGTGTCCTAAATTGGTTATTGCATCATTACTTTTATGTTAGGTATTGCACTACTCACATACTTAGTACATTTGAAGTGCTAATACATATTTTTTTGTCGGCACTATGTTATAATGTACTCTTTGACTATCATCCTACACAGTCTCATGGCTAGATAGAAGGTTGATTCACTTGAATGGTAAGTCCTCATACTTTGAGGACAAACATTGAGTTTCTATTCTTTTTTGTTGGGCTACCTTTCTACTTTTTATTTGGGTGAGCTAGAAGCATGTCCTAAGTCCCTGTTTATGACACTAGAGGCATGCTAGACAAAGAAAATGTGTAAGTCCATTTATTCGGGCCTAAGCTTTTCTTTATCTTTAGACTTTATTTTGGGACTTACTTTTCACCTTGCTTCCTGTTATCAATTTATTCACCTTATATTTGCTCGATATGTTAAGATAACTTGGTTGAAATTTTTTCAAAAATTCTAATCACTGTATCACACCTAAGACCTATCTTAGGTGATGATATGTAGCCAAGGTTTTCATTTTAGTTATGTGGGATTTCTTTAATTATATTCTTTCACCCATTGATTCTAAAGAAAAACTAGTTTTCATATTTATGATTTTTGTAGTAGCTAAGGTTTTTATGAAAACTCATGACTTCTCTTTTAATTCAATTCCTCTTCTTGAATTTTCCATTAATATTTTACAGGAGTTCTCTATGAATTTAGTATTTTATTGAAAGTATTTTAATGAATACTTAGTATGCATTTCTTTTTATGTCATAGAATTATATTGTAATACCTTTAAAGTGAAAAGTTGGATTATGTGCAAAAATGTAGAAAAGTTGCTAGTGCAAGGAAGTACAAGCCCTTCTATGGTCAATAATAGGTTCCGTGGGTCATGGGACCAGTTTGTGAAGTCTACAAAGAGAATTTGGAAAAAATTGATCATTTTATGATTAGCATTATGGCCCATAGTCTTCTTTATGGTTCGTTAAAGAAGTCTCATAGAAAAGGGGGCCCAAAGTATAAGCCTCGACATTTTTTATACGAGCCAACAGGACAATTCGTAAAGAGTTTGATGGCTCATAGATAGATACCTAATATTGGATTCAGGGACTTAAATTATAAGTTGAAGAATAGGGTTTAGGAGAGGGTTCATAGCCCGTATGAAATGCCTTAGTACAAGAAATAGAATAGGGCCTGGAGTACTTTGGCATTTTTAACATATAGGTTTTACAACAGTATCTATAGATTGTCATGTCTTTTACCAGTCGCAATCATGCCTCGTGAAATAAAGTTCTATGACCTAAAAAAAATTTCTAGTTTCTATGGGAAACTCCCACAGATGCCATTTACTTTATACAGTTCATGATAAATGCTCGTGGTCACTGTCTGGACATGTTTAATAAAGAGTATTTTGTGTATTTTCTACCCTCATGACTCCTAAACTACATTGTTTTCATCTTATGGACTAGACTATAATCATTTCTATCCTTCCAATTACCCTCATTCACTCAATACATAAAATTAATAGAAGGTTCTTCTTTCTCAAGGTCTCCTTCTTCATCAAGCTAGGGTTTAAGGATTCAAGCCTTGAATTTCAAATTTGTAGCAAGAATTCTACCTATGATATGTGAATTTCATTCATGGACTCTTTCCATTCATGAAACTCAAAGAATTCTCACCTTTTTCTATGTTCTATCATTGAATTTCATAAACTATGATTGTATTCTTGATTATTGATTTAAGTATCCATGAATTGACTTTAATTGCAGGATTTTAAGGTATTCTAGCTAAATTCTAAATATTTTAATCTAGGGTTCATATATTGATTATGGGTTCTTTTGATTATCACTCAATTGATATTACTTTATATAATTATGCATGATTTTATTCAAATAATATAATTTTAAGTTGATTACCTATGAACTCATGCAAACTACCCTAGTTTTAATATGAATTATGGTCATTAATCATCAATGACTTCAAGTAAGGAATTTATGAAAGAAATGAATAATGATCAATAAAGTCTATTATAAGAATTAATTTTGGTGAGAAATTATTAATATATTCAAGATGTGATAAGTAAATTTCTTACATTGATTGAATAAAAGCCTTACCCACTCACGGATTCGTTAATGTTAAAATCTCATATTGTTTGAATCAAAGGTTAGTAAGCTATTTCGTGATAAATGATTTATGAATTGAAATGGTTATTAGATATTGCCACTAATGATTTACTATTTCACTAGAATTTGATTTAGCACCAAGAGGGCTTGAGATGGAGTTCAGTTCGGTAGCTCAAAAAGGCAAAATAAGAGAATCCTAGTAGTAATTTTTAGTATCAAACTACATGCCACCATAGGGACCTATTATAGTGTAGCTAGTGGATTCATATATAGCTTGAGTCTATCTTGAAAAGTAGTCTCTCTCTTCTTGTGTAAGAGTTACATTGAAATTTATGTTATAGCTTACATGGTCTTATTGTCGGTTAAGGTCCATATGCCACAAAATAACTTAGTATATTTACAAGCTTTCTTACAGTTTCATGATACCTTGACCACATATTTTACTTATGGTTTCTATCTCATGTTTTTAAATGATTTATTGGTCTTGTATATCATGATTAATGATTTACTTTACAGCATGTTTTCTTATGCACATTGCTCGCATTCTTAGTAAATTCAAAGCACTAACACATTTTTTTTGCCTATATTGTATTGTAATATAGGATCTGATGTTGCTCATTCTACCATTGACTAGCCAGATTTCCATTTGAAGATTTTCTTGGTGAGTCCTCATGATTCGAGGGTGAGCCTACTACTTATTTTGCTATTTTGAGACTATTTTCTCTATTTGAGTTTAGGGTGAGTTGAGACCTGGTCTATGCCCTTTCCTAGTTATAGAGGCATGGTTAACCAAATTAAAGTGTAATCATATTTATTCGAGAATTTGATTGTTTTTCTTAACATTTAGACTATTTCATTTTTGCATTGTCTTATGTCTTAATGTCATTACTTACCTTATGTATGTGATGAATTCTAAGAGGATTTGTTGGAGTCCTTTGAAATTCAAATCGACGTGTCACATCTAGGACCTAACTTGGATCATGACATATGCATATCTCATATTATCAACTTCAAGATCTAAAATACTTTCAGATAAGTTATTTTTTAATATTTATCAGTTATGATGATTTATGAGCTACTCAGAATTATTAGATAAATTATTATATTTAATTAATTACATATTTTTCATGGGAAGTTTACTTAGCATTGAGTGGACCTAGAAATGAAGGCTTTTTCATTAGTTAGGTTGAACCTTTAGTAGCAATACTATAATGACCCAAGCCTAGGGTTTAGATGTGACACGGCGAATGAAAAATCCGAAGGAACCCCAAACATGCCTCTAAGTATAATTAAGCACATCCTTGATTGTGAAAACATATACAAACCAGAAACAAATAGTTCTAAGGGAAGCAAGACTTTGAACTCACACTATGGAAAAATATAGGGGAAAGGAATTAGCATGATCATATAACAAGCAAGAGTAAGGGGCGGATATGTATGACTAACACTATGGGGTTAATAGGGGCTTAGGACTTCTATCATATTCAACAATAAAAAAAAAAGGGATAAGGACTAAAGAAAGTCTTCCATAATTACATAATCATCATAAGAGTCAAGCTCATAACATACATATCCAATGACACCTCTGACATGAGTGAAATGGGAACCAAGACATCTTCTGGGCTCATCCTCAAAAGTAAATATCCAAAAGTAAATAAGTCTTAACAAAGCATGAAAGAAAAGTGGATGTTGTCCATGAAATGGAGGACTCACCAATAGAAACCTTCAAACACGCCATCTAGCCATGCGAGGGAGGATGAATAGGTGCTCCAGTTCTACATATGGTTACATCATGTAAGCTAAAAGTATGTGTTAGTACTTGAAATGTACTAAGTATGTGAGGCACAATGCAACAAAGGCATAATAAATAACTAACAAGATGTATAATCATATTCAAAGGATATAAGCTCAATATGACATGAATGTTTAATTCCTTAGTCCAAACATGCATGAGGATATCCGAATTAACAAAACATATCATACACAGATTGGAAGGGACCATAACCAACAAATAGGACCAAGTGAGCTAATACTTGAAATCTTGATATTCACTTCACACTGAATAAAGGAGTAGTCTTCTTTGCCAAGGTAAACCATACACTTACCTTTTGGGAACCTCTCCTTTTCGAAAAGTTCTTCACAAAACATCTTATGAAAACACTATCTTTTTTTTTTATCTTAGGGAACTCCACCCCTTTCGATTAATATAAGATAAGATCCATACGGGAATGCCACCATTTTCAGTTAATATAAGATTGAAGCCTTGTAGGAATATAACCTTTCGAATATCAAGTAGCATGTACCTTACAAGAACCCCACCCTTTTCAGTTATTTATACAATAAGAAAATCACAAACCTATGGTGGCAACATAGTTAAGGGACTACGGTTACATACCAAGGTCCTCTTGATGCTAGGTCAACAATCCTAAGGAATATTCAAATCGTATACATAGCATAATAAAAGTTTCATAATGTCATAATATCATATTAGAGTAGCTCATCAAAACCAAAGCTTTATAAAATCAAAAAAGGGCTTCACATCAATCAAAACTTTCATCTCGTTCTAATAAACTCATAACATGCTTATTAGCCCTTCAATCTTCAGAACATTCACAATTCACATATCTTACCATAAGGCTTTCATCAACATAACAAGCTTGGCTCTTAACTTTAGTCAAAATATGTTGGGCATACATACACAAGCTTAAAATCATGAAATACATGAGTATAGGACATGGATGAGTAAAACATAGTCATTTAAGAACCATTCAAATCAATCCACTGACATATTAGCAAAACCTCAATTTGAGTACCATGAAATCCATTTCAAAAATTTATAATCTTTAATAACTTTTCTAAACATCATAACATGCATAACTTCAATATTCATAAATCAAATCATTAGATAACTTTGAATAGATGTTCATGCATAAGCAAATCAATTCTTAATAGAATCAAACATAAATTATGTTCACAATGCAAAATAGAAAGTACCCATGAAGTATTAAACCTTGAAATCATGAAATTTTTATAAAAGAGAAAAGTTTGGCTCCATGGATGAATACCCACAAACCTTACATCCTTAAAATAGATGAAGGAAGTTTGATGAGACTTGAAGAACTTCACTTGAGTTTTTGAATTATAACAAAAGTTCTTTAGAATCTTTAAATTGATTGAAGGATACAGTGAGGATTTTGAGAGTGTTAGAGTGAGAATTAGGGCTAAAAGTGATTGAATAATAGAGGAATCTCATCTATAAATATGTTAATTATGACCCAATTGCCCTCATCTGAAATAGAAGAAAATTTAGATAATTTTGAACTATGGGGAAACATATGGGCGACTGGGACTTGTTCCCTCATAGGTCATTTTTGTGCGAAGTTTAATTTTCTCTTGTTTTGGACTAGGAATGAGTGTAGGTCATTTTTGTACTATAGGGGACCAAGTCTATGATGCTGATTGGTTGTGTACTCTATTAGATAAGCCCAAATCACCTAAAAATTTATTTTTCGATACGGGTGACTTAAAAATTAAAGACCACCCCTTTCCTAAACAATTTTGCCTCCTAAAAAAGAATACAGAGTCAGATTTGTGAAATCATGCATGAATTTTAAGATATTCAAGAAATATGCCATATGGACATTTTTGAGTCATGTGGGGGTGTTAAAATATCTCCACCTTGGGAACATTCTTCCCCGAATATGATGGAAACATACATAGGAAGAGTGATTAGACAACTTTCATCCTAACATGAATGCAAGGAATGCCACTTAATCATCATTCTCAAAAAGTTTCAAACTTACACATAAAAAAAATCAAAACTTGTTACCATAAACATGTACGCATGCAAAAATGACATAAGGTTTGAAATTATAGACTTGACTCTGTAGATAGGAGTTAACTTATTACCTTAGGATTGAGTAGAGTGGAAGAGGCATGAATATTGCTTTTTCATGTTTGCTTCGGCTTCCCAAGTAGCACTTTCAACTTGTTGATTCCTTCAAAGAACTTTGACTTATGCTATATCTTTGTTTCTCAGCCTCTTTACTTGCCTATCTAATATCTCCACTGAGACTTCTTCAAATTATCATCAACACCAACAACCTCCAAAGGCATAATAAAGTTCGAATCACTTACACAGTTTTTCAACATAGACACATGGAAGACCGAATGACCCATACTCATCTCTATAGGCAACTCCAACTCATAATCAACCTTACCAATTCTCCTTGATATTCTACAAGGGCGTACAAACCTTCGCCTCAACTTTCTCTTCTTGCAAAATCGAACTACACCCTTTATAGGTAAAACCTTCAAATACACCAAATTGTAAACATTTAACTCAAGATCCCTTCTCATCACGAGTAGGATTTTTGCCAACTTTGAAAAGTCTTCAATCTTTATCTTATCAATCTCGCCTTCTCCAAACCCACCTAACTAGGTATCTATAACGTTTATCATATAAACTTCAAAGAGAGTCATTTTGATGCTAGAGTGATAGCAATTGTTGTAAGCAAACTTGATAAGTGGAAGATTCTCATCCCAACTACTTTTAAACTCCAAAACACAAGCCCTAAACATATCCTCAAGAATTTGAAATGGTCCTTTCGGCTTGACCATCTGTTTGTGGGTGAAAGGTCGTGCTAAGTTTAACTTTGGTACCAAGACCTCTTTGAAAAATATTCAAAAGTATGAGGTAAATTGAGCACCATGATTCAAAATTATAGATAATGGGACCCTATGCAATCTAACCAAATCATGAATGTAAAATCTAGCATAATCGTCGGCACTATAAGTCATTTTGACCAGTAGAAAGTGAGTTGATTTCTTCATTCTGTCGATAATAACCCATGTAAAATCAAAATGTTTTCTAGCCTTTGGCAAACCAATCACAAAATCCATGTTAATCTCCTCTCACTTCTAATTAGGAATCTCTATATCTTGGGCTAGGCCACATGGCCTTTAATGTGTGCCTTTGACTTATTGGCAATTGTGACAACCAGCTACAAACCTTGCAATTTCTCTTTCATACCACCCCACCAATACACTTCTCAAATCTCTATACATCTTTGTAGAATTGGGGTAAATAGAATAGGATGAGTTGTGTGCCTCCCTCAAAATCAAGTCCCTCAACCCATCAACATTTGGCACACACAATCTACCTTGATATCTAAGAACACCATCTTCCTTTGGGAGAAACCCCCCACCTTTCCCTGTTTCACTAATGCCTCTAACTCTAACAAAGCGGGGTCAAGGTCTTGCTTAGATTTGACCTTTTCAATCAAGGAAGATTTGGAACCATCTATAACCACCATACCACTACTTTTGGCTTCATCCAACCTAACCCTCAACCTAGACAACCGGTGAACTTTCTTTGTGAATTCCCTCTTACCATCATCAATATGAGCCATACTCTCCATGGACACTATACGTAGAGCATCGACAACAACATTATCCTTACCTAGATGATAATGCACACTCATGTTATAATCTTTAAGGAGTTCTAGCCACCTTATTTGCCTCAAATTGATATCTCTTTGGGTGAACATATATTGAAGACTCGTGTGGTTGATGAAAACATCTACATAACCCCATACTAATAATGATGTCATACTTTTAATGTGAATACCACGACCGCAAGCTCAAGATCATAAGAAGGATAATTTCACTCATGAAGTTTTAGTTGTTTAGAAGTATAGGAAATGACTTTACCATTTTGCATCAATACACACTTAAAACCAATTCTTGAAGCATCACAATACACAACAAACCCTTCGAACCCTTCTGGTAGAGCCAAAATAGGAGCGGATCTAAGCTTATCCTTTAAAGTTTGAAAACTACTTTCACATTCATCGGTCCAAACAAACTTCATTTTCTTTTGAGTAAACTTCGTCAAAGGAGAAGCAATAGAGGAGAACTTATTCACAAATCTTCGATAGTACCCTGTCAAGCCCAAGAAACTTCTAATATCTATGAGAGTCAAAGGCCTAGGTCAATTTCTCACCACTTCCATCTTCTTAGGGTCCACTTTTATACCTTTTTCTGACACCACATTCCCTAGAAATACAACTTCTTTCGACCAAAATTCATATTTATCAAACTTAGCAAGCAACTTCTCATCCCTCAAAGTTTGAAACACTACCTTTAAATGTTTCATATGCTCTTCCTTACTCTAGGAGTACATCAAAATGTTATCAATGAATATCACAACAAACATATTAAGGTAGGGTTTAAAAATCATATTCATAAGGTCTATAAATATTCTTGATGCGTTAGTTAAGCCAAATGACATCACCATAAATTCAAAATGTCAATATCTAGTCCAAAAAGCCATTTTAGGAGTATCATATTCCCTTAACCTCATTTGATGATATTCATACTAAAGATTAATCTTAGAAAAATGACTAGTCCCTTGCAATTGGTCAAATAGGCCATCTACCCCTGGTAGAAGATACTTGTTCTTTACGGTGACCTTGTTGAGTTGTCAGTAGTCGATAAACATTCTAAGTAAGTCATATTTCTTGCTTACAAACAACATTGGTGCACCTTAACGTGACTTGCTAGGCCTAATGAAACCCTTCTCCAACAAATCTTTCAATTGATCTTTTAACTCTTTCAACTCCGGTGGAGCCATTTAGTATGGGGAAATGGAAATGGGTTGAGTATTGGGAAGAAGGTCTATACTGAAATCTATCTCCCTTTTAGGAGAGACACCGAGAAGCTCATCAGGAAAGACATCAAGAAACTCATTAACCACCAAAATTGACTCAATAAGAGGGACTATAGACTTAACATTCCTAACTCTTACAAGATAATATATGCAACCCTTAGAATTCAATTCCCGAACCTTAAGACAAGAAATGAACCTATCCTTAACCATTGAATCATGACCTTCCTACTCTAGGACGAGCTCATTAGGAAATAGAAAATTAACTTTATGAGTTCTACAACCAATGGAAGCATGATATACATGTAGTCAATCCATCCCAAGAATAATGTCAAAATATACCATGCCAAGCTCTACAAAATAACAAGGCAAGACTTTATGCAATATAGACACGGGACAAGCCTTATAGATTCTTTTAGAAATAATGGAGTCACCAATAGGGGTAGACACCTCAAAGGGTTCATATAACAATTCAGGACATACATGAAGTCTATTAGCAATAAATAGAGTAATGAAACAGAGAGTGGCACCTCATCCACCCCTTGCCTCCCTTGAAGAGCATAGAACCGGTTGTGATATGGAGCACCTCTTTGCTGACCACCTTGTGCCCTTTGATCACCCTGGGAACCTTGTCCTTAAGGATGACCATCATTGCCCTTGTTTTAAGCATTTGGACATTCCCAATCTTGTGGCCCATTTTGTCACACCCGAAGCAAGCACCTATATCTCTATAGAATCTACCACTATGATTCTTACCACACCTTCAACACTTAGGAATAATTTGTCCACTATTTCCACCATGACCTTTAGGCTTAGGCTCCCTATCATTGGCAAATCTTTGGTTTTGAGCATTAGACGACCCTTGACTTTGAAATTTGTGGCCTTGTTGGAAATGACCACCCTTAGTACCTTGAAATCACCCATCATAACGAGCCCTCATAGACTCCTCACTCATCCTTTTTATAAGATTTTTTCCTTCAAGTTGCTCGGCATAAGTCATGAGCCAAGATAAGTCTATATCACCAACAAGCATAGCAGTGCAACATTCTTCATTAACTAAGTCAGATGCTCCTGACATAAACTTTTTCATCCTTGCCTTAGAGTCGACGTCGACAACAAAGTGCGAATCATATTTTGAGAGCTTGTTGAACTTGAGGGAATACTAACTCACACTTATGGAGCCTTGCTTTAGATTCATAAACTCCATCATCTTTGCCTCCTTTAATTCAATAGGAAAGAAATGTTTAAGGAAGGCGGCGTTGAATTCTTCCCATGGGATAGGATCATTATTCTCCCTTTTTATTTTCCATTGAGCAAACCAAATTTGAACAAGGCCTATGAGTTGAGAGACTGTAAGTTCTGTGTTATCCTCTGAGCTTACTCCTATAATAACAAGCACCTTATGGCCCTTGAGTTGGTACGCCACAAGTTTCGCCTTATCCTCAGAACTCACCCCCATGATGGCAAGCACTTTATACATCTCCTCAATAAATTCTTGGGAGTTCTCTTCCATTTTGGAGCCATAAAACTTCGGAGGCTTTATCCTTGTAAAATCCCTCACTCTTGAGGCCAGAGCAGGAGCATGAGAAGCTTGGGATCCTTAGCTCATTTGGTTGGTCACGATTAGTGCCAACAAAGCAACGACATTCTAATACTCTGCATTAGTGACCCCAACTTTTTCATGGGGAGCTTGAGGAGCCGAAGGGGGCAAATAAACCTCGGGTGTAAGAGCTCTTTGCATTATTCTTGGTGGCATAATCTAGAAGAGCAAAAACCATCCATTAGAGAAAAAAAACCTTAAATTAATTCTAAAGCATGACATAGATCATGAAGAAACGAATCATTTCCTAAATGCTTCATAGCCTCCTATTCATAGTTATGGTGCACTTCACAACCACGAACAAGACTCTACTCGATGCAGTATGTTGGATTTCTGAGGACCATTTACAAACCTAGTGCTCTGATATCAAGATTGTCATAACGCAAGCCTGGGGCCTAGACGTGCCAATGGTGAATGGAGAATTCAAAGTAACTCCAACTAAGGCTCAAAGCATAACTAAGCATGTCCTTGGTTGTGAAAGCATATACAAACAATAAGCAAATAGTTCTAAGAGAAATAGGACTTTAGACTCATGCTATAGGGATAGATAGGGAAAAGAAATTAGCATGATCACATAACAAGCAAGATAAAAGGGTGGGTAAGTATGACTCACACTATGGGGTTAATAGGGGCTTAGGACCTCAATCACATTCAACAACATATAAAAGAGGATAAGGACTAAAGAAAGTATTCCATAATTACATAATCATCATAGGAGTCAAGTTCATAACATACATATACAACGAAACCTCTAATATGAGTGGAACAGGGGCTAAGACATCTCTCAGGCTCACTCTCAAAGTAAATATCCAAAAGTAAATAATTCTAAACAAGGCATGAAAGGAAAATGGATATTGTCCCTCAAATGGAGGAATTACCAATAGCAATCTTCAAACAAGTCATCTAGCCATGTGAGGGAGGATGAATATGTGCTTCGGTCGCTACATGGGTAGATTATGTAGGAAAAAGTATGTGTTAGTACTTGGAATGTACTAAGTATGTATGGAGCAATGCAACAAAGACATAATCCATAATTAATAAGATGCATAATCATATTCAGATGATATAAGCTCAATATGACATGAATGTTCAATACCTTTGTCAAAACATGCATGAGGATAGCCAAATCACAAAACATCATACATAGATGGGAAAAGACCATAACCGATAAATACGATCAAGCGAGCTACTACTTGAAATCTCAATGTTCACTCTACACCGAATAAAGGAGTGATCTACTTTGCCAAGGTAAACCAAACACTCATCTTATGAGAACCTCCCCTTTTCGGAAAGTGCTTCACAGAACACCTTACGAGACCACTCTTTTTGGTTACTTTACAGGAACTCCACCCTTTTTGGTTAATATAAGATCAGATCCTTAGGGTAACACCACTCTTTTAGCTTAATATTAGATAGAAGCCTTACGAGAACACCACTCTTTTCTAATATCAAGTACCATATACCTTACAGGAACCCCACTCTTTTCAGTTATTCATGCAATAAGAAAATCACAAACCTATGGTGGCAACATAGTTAAGGGACTATGGTTACATACCAAGGTCCTTCGATGCTAAGTCAACAATCCCAAGGAATATTCAAATCATATACATAGTCATAATATACAAAGTCTCATAATGTCATAATATCATATTAGAGTAGCTCATCAAAATCAAAACTTTATAAAATCAAAGAAAGGGCTTCATATCATTAAAAACTTTCACATCTTTCTCATAAATTCATAAAAATTTTATTAGACCTTCAATGTTCACAATATTCACAATTCACATATCTTACTATAAGACTTTCATTAACATAACAAGCTTGTCTCTTAACTTTAGTCAAGACATGATGCTTATACGTACATAAGCTTAACATCATGAAATACTTGAGTATAGGACATGGATGAGTAAAACATAGTCATTTAAGAACCATTCAGATCAACCCACCAACATATTAGCAAAACTCCAATTTTTGTACCATGAAATTCATTTCAAAAATTCATAATCTTTCATACCTTTTCTAGAAATTGTAACATGCATAGCTTCAATAGTCATAAATCAAATTATAGGATAACCTTGAATAGATGTGCATGCATAATCAAATCGACTCTTAATACAATCAAACTTAAATTATGTTCATAATGCATAATAGGAAGTACCCATGAAGTATTAAACCTTGAAATCATGAATTTTTCATAAAAGAGAAGAGTTGGGCTCAATGGGTGAAAGAACCAATAGTGAAGACCCACATACCTTAAATTCTTGAAATAGATGAAGGAAGCTTGATGAGACTTGAAGGACTTCACTTGAGTTCTTGAAGTCCAACATAAGTTCTTGAGAATCTTGAAATTGATTGAAGGATTTGGTGAGGATCGGAGAAGATTTTGAGAGTGTTTAAAATGAGAATTAGAGGTAAAAATAATTTAAAAATAGAGAATCCCATCTATAAAGGTGTTGGGTTATGACCCAATTGCGCTCAGCTAAAAAGGAGAAAGTTCAAAAAAATTTGAAATTGTGGGGGAACAAGTGGGTGAAGCGGACTTCTTCCCTTACAGGTCATTTTTGTGCTAAGTTTAATATTTTTCCTATTTTGGTCTAGGAATGAGTTTAGGCCTTTTTGTACTGTGGGACCAAGTCTGCAGCGCAGATTGGTCACGTACCCTACTGGATAAGCCCCAAATCACCTGAAAAATATTTTTTGATACGGGTGACCTAAAAATCGAAGATCATCCCTTTCCTACAATTTTGCCTCCTGAAAAATAATACAAAGTCGAATTTACTAAATTAGGTACGAATTTTAAGATATTCAAGAAATATGTCATAAGGACATTTTTGAGTCACTTGGGAGGTGTTACAAATACCTAAGTCCTAAAACTACGAGCATCATAGGATTTTAAGGGGTTTCTTGTCAATTAAGGTTGGCTTCTTAATTTTTTATAGACATTAGCTTAGTGGATTCACATTCTCAGATCAACCTTTATACCCTAGTAAAGTACATTAGGTCATTTTGATGGTATTATACATTAAACTCTATGTAGTAGCTAACATAGTTATATAGATTTTAGTATCGTCCACAATCAATCTTTTCAATTATTGTATGATCAACTATTCAGTACAACCCTATTAGTTCCCGGTTTATATATTTGGTCATTGCATTAGTTTATGTTTACAATTCAACATGTTCAGTTATCATCTTTGTTTTGCATATCCTGTATGCTCAGTACATTCAAAGTACTTTGCGTACTCTTTGCTTATATTCTCTAATAATATAGGTTCAAACACTCAGTACTCAGGCTGCAGTTAATATGCTTCTAATCAGCAGGATCAATATGTTGGTGAGTCCTCATCTTTTCGAGGACAGTCCTTATGTTTTTTCTAAGTCATTTACTTTTAGTTTCGGACATTTGGAGTTAGCTATGGGCTTGTCCTTGTAACTCATATTAGTAGAAACTTTTTAGATAGTTAGTTTAGATTCAACTCATATTTCTTTTGAGCAATAAGAACCTAATTATGGATCTCCTATCTATCGATTTAATTAATCTGAAGTTAAGAGTGTTTTATTAAGTGTCTTGATCTTAAGTATGCATAAATGAATCATTGAATGAGTTATTTCTTCAATTTAAAAATTGAAAGTCCTAATCGAAATTTTGCATAGCCAATTTGGCTTACCCACCCGCACAAGAATGTGTTAAAAATTGCCAAGACACAAAAAAATATCAGATTTTGAATTTTGTATTGATCTTGGAAATAAGTAGTCAATATTTAGGAGTTTGCTTTGAAGCGCCTTCTTTAGAGTTGTGGAGAATTAAATAGTGCAACAACTCAACCAACAAATGAACATCATGCCCTGCTGTAACAATCAGAGAGGTCTTTATAGGCAGACCCTCCTTTATTTATTGCCTTGACCTTTATTGTTACCTTTGCTATCTCCCAAAGTTACATTTTCAGACAAATATTCAGTTTTCAAATTCTCCCAAATTTCAACAATAACATACTCAATGAAATCTCATAAGTAGGGTCTGGAAAAGGTAGAATGTACGCAGACCTTACCACTACCTCATAGAGGTAGAGAGGTTGTTTCTTCTGAATTCTCGTCACAAAAACTTATAAGCAAAATAAACTAGATATGAAAAAACGAAAAGGAGGAGAAATGGAATAGAAAGAGCGGCTAATAACTAAAAGCACATGATAGTATGTAAATACGAGATAAATTAACATATATAAGACAAATAATGACAATACCGGATAAAAAGACGTGACAAATTCTACTACCCTACTATATCCCACGGTCAGACATCAACTTAACGCTACTAACCTATTAGTCTGCTATTCTAATTCGCGATCTTCACTCATTACTATTTACACATAATAATATATGATAAAATAGTTATTTGCACACAATATTTTTACAAGGAAATAATACATATTAATTTATCATAACTAAGACCTAAAATCATTTTTTTTAAATAAAGGACACTTGTTATATTTATTACTTTTAAATTTTCAACTTCTCATATGACAGTTTAGATCATGAAACTTAAAAATTAATTTAATATACTCCCTCCGATCATGTTTACTTGTCCCCTGTTGACTTGACACATGGATTAAGAAGTAACAAATGATAGAGGTAATTTTACCAAATTATTATTTGAATATAATAAATACAATGTCTTGAAAAATGTAATAAGAAAATCACTATAACTAATTATAAGAGCAAATTAGGAACTAAGGGTAAAATTATCTCTTGATTTCATAAAGTGGACAAGTATTATTGGACATCCCAAAATAGTATAACGGACAAGAAAAGATGGACAGAGGGAGTATAACATATATATTTAAAATTTTAAAATCACACAATTTCACCATGGCTACATTATATTCTTAATTTCATGTATAATCAAATCATAAGGATTCTTAAAATGAAAAAGAGGTACTACTCTTTTTTTTTTTTCCACTGAGTGTTCCATTCGGGAGTGAAACTCCCAACAAAATTTTCTTCATAATCAAAATTTAAATTCGAAATCTCTAATTAAGGATAAAATAATCTCATAATTGCACCATTAAACGGAAGTAGTACTTCAAGACTAGGAGGGAGTATATTAAAGTTAAGACTAGGTAGGGCTCCGTGTAAATTTAGTGGCTTTTCAATTAAGCTTAGAGACCTTTTTTGTTAAAATATTGCCCAACGTAATACATTGAGTTTAGGTATTCATATTGTTAATTTATATCTACATAACTAATTTCGTTGATATCAATATTTAAACATCTGGTAAACAATTATTATGTAATATTTATCATACATTTGTTTTACATAATATATCAAATTTATATAAAAGATGTTGGCACATATTTTCATTCCATTATACAAAAGTATAGTATAATATTATACAAACTTATACACCATGATTTCGTCAATATGAACTTTCACCATGAAAATGAATCAGAAATATCACCAAATAATTCAAATCTTCATTAAATATCTTCAACTTTTTATCATAACTTCAAGAAGATATTTTCAATGAACCCCAGACGCCAATTTGTCAAAAAATTTAACAAATCACGAAATTAAAGTTTCAAAGTTTTGAATATCCAAAATTGAAATTTTTTATTTTTCACGGTAAGTCATTGAATAATATTTAAATTTGTGATGATTAGCATGAATATCACCCTTAATCAGTTTCTAAGGATTAAAAAATAATGAACATTATGCAAAACAGAAACAGGACAATCCCGATAAACTCTATAAGCAACAAAAAATTCACCGACGAGAGTATAAACCGAAAAGGGCTCCCTTAGAATTTTGGGACTCAAACTAAACTTAACAGCCAACAGACGAGTCACAAAAGATAAATTGGCACCCGAATCAAGGAAAGCATAAGCATCAAAATCAAAGACTTGTAACATACCATTCATAACATCCAGAGTCTCCTCAACTTCCATATGAGCATGCAAAGCATAGAACCTGTTGTTCCTTCGGGCATCACCTTGTGGAGCTCTTTGTTGGCCTTGAGCCACTTGACCCTGACCCTTTTGAGCGACCTTAGGACAATCAGAAATCTTGTGGTTCTTATCACCACACCCAAAGCATGCTCCCAAATTCCTCCAACAAATACCCGAGTGATTCTTCCCACAAGTAGCACACGAGAAAGGCATTGAGTAACCTCCAACCTATGCCTTAGGAGGAGGCACCCTAGCTTTAGCAACCCGAGCATTAGAACCTTGGCCTTGTTGGAAGCGACCATAACCACCACCCTTGGAGTTGGAGAATTCACCATCATAATGGGCCCTCTTACAGTCATGCATCCTCTTCTCCTTGAGCTTTTCTCCCTCAATTTGTGAGATGTTCATATCCCGGATAAGCATAGTCATACGACATTCTTTCAAAACCAAGTCAGAGATCCCAGAAATAAGCTTGTGCATTCTTGCACGGGGGTCAACCACAAGCATAGGAGCATACTTTGAGAGCTTAGTAAACTTGAGGGCTCGGTCCCTCACACTCATACCACCCTATTTGAGGTTGATGAATTCGGTCATCTTAGCTTCCCTAATTTCAAGAGGAAAGAAACGATCCAGAAATGCAAACTTGAACTCTCTCAATTAAGAACATTACCACAAGCTCTCTCCATTAACCATTAAGTGTACCACACTTGAGCCACATCTTTCAACTGATATGCATCCAACTCAGCCTTCTCCTCAGAAGTCACCCTATAACATTCAACACCTTAGTGAGCTCATCAATAAACTCTTGAGCATCCTCATCAGCCTCTGATCCATAGAACTCTAAAGGATTCATCCAGTGAAATCTCTCACCCTGGAAGCCAGAGTAGGAACACGGGGAGGAAGGTTAATCTGCCTAGTCTGAAAAGTCACCACTCATGCAAGCATAGAAAAGGTTGTACGGAATTCACCATTAGAAATAAGCTCTTCCATATGCCCTTGAGGAACTTGGTCCTCACAAGCCAGGGCCGGTCTTGGTACGGGAGCTCTTCGTGGAGACATCTTCTATAATGTAGCAAGGACACCATCAGGATAAGGAAACTATAATATATGGTCCAAGCACGATATAAGACAAGAAAAAGCGAGACAATTCCTAGAACGTAACGCCATCATAGCCTCCCACTCATAGGCATGATGCACTTCACACCCATGAATAAGACTCTACTCGACACGACATGTTAGACTTCAAGGATTATTTACAAATCTAGTGCTCTGATACCAAGCTTGTCATGACCCGAACCTAGGGTCTAGGAGTGACATGGCTAATAAGAACCTGAGATTCCCAAACAAGCCTCGAAGTATTCATATTCATATCATCAGTTCGAAAATGTATACAAATGGTAAACATATAGTTCTAAGGGACGGGAAAGTAGGACTCATGCTATGAGGATGTCATTGGGAAAGGGATTGACATGGATCCACATAACACATAGGACATAAAGACTAAGGGGCGGGTAAGTATGACTCATTCTATGGGGTAATTTTGGACTTAGGATCTTTCATATATAACATTAAAGCATATCATAATACTCACAATCAATCCATACAACGAAATCCAATAGATAACCATTTCCATAAGCATGATCTCGAAATACAACACTTAGCATATAAACGTAAAAGAGTCTACAGGTTGTCCAACAATGTCTCTAATCATAAGATAGGATGGGGACAAGACATGTCCCGGGCTCACCCTCAAAGTAAATATCATAAACGAAATTGCATAGGTAAAGGAAGGGTGATTGATCCAATCTAGTCATCATGCATTGGATAAAGGTAATCTCAGGTCCCTATATGGTTAGATCATGTAGGCAAAAAGTATGTGTTAGTACGTTTGAATGTACTAAGTATCCGGGCATACAATGCCTATGACTTATCAAACTTGCATTTAATGTTAGATGGCAAGGGCACATAATATAGAAAGAAGTATATATCCGAAGAGGAATAATATAACAATATGCCATGAAATCCAAGATGTATGAAGTGCAAAATGCTTATATAAGAGGGGATGAGACCTCAACCGACATATAAGACCAAGCAAGCTATTACTTGGAATACCGATATTATACCCACACTGAAAAAGAGGTGGTCTACTTGCCAAAGGTAAACCACACTTCTCCTTACGGGCCTCCCATTTCGAATAGGATTTTCACAATTTTATCATATTATATCAATGTTGTAACTGCACCTTACGGGCCTCCCATTTCGGTGAGGGTTACCATATACATATACCTATGCTAGGACATAGTTTAAGGGAGAGGGCCCTTGGGGATAGCCCTAACACCCCCAATCCATCAGTAATAATTTATCATCCCATAAGAATACATATACATATACGTATACATGCTTTCAAAAGAGATGCTACTCATTTCAAATTTGTCAATGCATACTTGGGGTTAAAAGCTAAACATCATTCATAATAATTCATACTTGGACTCAAATGTCAAATCATAATCCATACATACTTTTCATGCATAGGAATATCTCATTCACAATTTCCAAATGAGGTGTAAACACCCAATATGCTCAATGATAATAATTCATAGCTAGGCTCAAATAATTATGATAGGAATAGTCTATTCACAATATCAAATAAAGTGCATCCCAGTATGCTCAATGAACCAATATCATAGACATTTATGTGATCACATTCTTGTCATAACCATATGAGTGAGCTTAACCCACCAATTCATTTTCAAAACATATGTGAGCTCAACCCACAAGACAATGCATAATCAAATCTTCATAATACTCATGTAATTCAACATATTAGGGCTTAAATCAATTTAAAATCACAAATAAAGTATAGCTCATACTTCAATTGAATTTAATAAACAATAATCTTAAAAATTCACATTTAAAGTAAGCTAAAATTACATAAATCAAGTGTGCAAAGAGTTTGGGTCTTCTTGGTTGAAAGGGATCAAGAATCAATTTCACATATCTTAGCTAATGAAGATGATTCAAAAAGAAATTTGATGGAGAAAAGAGTCTTCACTTGATTCCCAAGCTTAGTCTTCACAAGAGTCTTTGAGAGGGTTCTTAAGAGAGAGTTCAATATAATTCTAAGTGTAGGAGCAAATTTGAATGAGGAAGTTATAGGTCATTTGAATGTCTTTAGATAGCATAGAAAGTCATAAAAGACCCTTAGGAGAAACCATAATTATTTAAATGACAGTAATGAAACGAGTAGAAAAAAAAATGTTGTCAGGGGTCTCAGGGAAGGGTATACGATCTATGTAAGGGTATAAGGACCGTATACTTGCTCTGTGATCCAACACTTAGAAAACTTCACTGATGAAGGTCCTAGACAGTAATTCCAAACTTAGAAAAATTCAACGTAGGCACTCATACGGATGGCTTCACGGTCCATACTAAGGCATACGGACCCTATGCCTCCTCCATGAAGCATCACTTAGAAAAATTCTTCAACGACAAAGTTTCAAGACGGTGATCCAATACATAGAAAATTTTCACTCTGACACCCATACAAAGGGCCTCACGGACCGTGAAGGACTATATGGTCTGTGAAAGGGTCCATGTGTGAAATGCCTTGGCCAAAAATGTGGATTATCAAGGCCAAGGCTAACCACACGGTCCACCACACGAACCGTGAAGCCTCACATGGACCGTGTGGGGGTCTATGTGTGATATGTCTTAGTTTTAAACTCCACGTTAAAGCCCACACACCCCACACAAAGCCAAGGACCAATTCAAGGAGCCTCCACACGGTCCATATACCCTCACACGGACCATGAAGGCTTCCCTGAAGCATCAACTTGGTCCAAAACTTTCTGAAACCAAAATTTTAAGCTCCATCAAGGTCGTACAAAGTCCAGGTCCTTACAAAGACCTAACTCGCTATGGCATCAGGTACTTACCCTAACCTAGGACCCAAATCTTAACCCGAGGCTAAGACCTAACACTTAGCCCTGATCCTAACCCAAGACCTAACTCTCAAAACTAACCCTAACTTAGGACCATAACCCGATTCCCAACCCCAGCTCCAAGTAAGCTCAAAGTTGGGTCTTTGATTGGGGTTAAATCCTCTATCTCAGTTTGAGATCAGGGTCACGTTTGGCTCCTTAATCAACATCGAGTCTAGGTAGTGGTTTGGGTGGGTTGTCACGTCCCAAGTTAAGGTTATGGTTGGGAGGACAAGTCTCAAGTCGAAGTTGAGGTTGGGACAGAGGTCTAGGGCCATGTTAAGGGTGAGGATCTTGGTTTTGGAGTCATAGTATTTGCCTAGATTATACCTAAATGCTCTTCGAACAAAAAAAAAAATCTGACTAACCAAACACCAGAAAATAAGAAATAATTTTCGTGAAAAACATTTTTTTCCTTCACGCAAACAATAACCTAAACAATAAATCGTTGTTTACAAGTCTGTCAACAACATAGGCACCACAGCTAATTTACAACTGTCCTTGCTACGAAGTTACAAAAAGCGCGTCAAGGTCATGAAGGTGATGTTTCCTCCGATTTTGCACGTTTTGCTGGAGGGAATCTTAAGTCTCTACCATCTGAGTCATGATCCTCACAAGCTTTCCTTTCGGGTGATTTTTGTTCCTTATTCTCAGTGAGAACATTTGCAGAGCTTGAAGCAACATTTGAACTAAGTTCAATGCTGACATGATCCTGCTCCGGTGCATCTGATTTGTCATCAGGAGGGGCAGTGAATGGTGAAGGAGGTTCATCTGATTTTGATGATGATACACTTAGTTCTTTCCCCATGTTTTTTGTTTTCTCAAACATCATTTGAAGGTATTTCCCTTGTTCTTCAATCCGCATACATGAAGCTGTTTCTGCACTTCCATCTGCATTTTCAGTGCTTCTGTTATCCCCTTAGTCCTGTAATCAGATTCCAAAGTAATAGTTAACAATTACTAACACTTTTTGAGAAAAGAGGTATTTTATTAGAACGATGCATTGTTCCGCCAAATGTGAAATGTATATCTCAGTACAACCATGAATAATAAAGATACAACAGTAACTGCATTTCTGAGCAATCTTCAAGCAACAGCAAAGGGAGAATGTAATCTTTAAACATTTAAAACTAAATAAGAACGATATCACTTACATATTGACAGAGATTTATCATGCAACTCTCTTACTATCTTGCATACAAATATCACTTTCCACTTCTAAAGCAGGATATTAGCTAAGATGGATTTCAATCTAGTCCAACATAATAACTCAAATGTCAAATTTACCAAAGTGTGACCAAAATACTGAGAAAACTAGGATACTCCGCATGGTTGCTAAAAAAAGTTCATCCAAGACAATGGCAATAAAAGTTGCAGGGAACCAAAATTTTTAAAGAGGTAAAACTGAAGATTGTTCACTACCAAAATAAGACACCACATTAGAAACTTTAATCAATACTCAGATGTTCGGTACAATAATTCACAATACATTAAAGCTTACTTATTCAATATTGAGGAGAAAGTGGTAATGTTTAATACATAACTTGTTAATCCTATATGTAGGAAAATCAAATGACAAAATATTCCTTTGAGGGCGAGGGATTTAATTCCACTACAATGTTTAAGAAGAAAAAGGCAATCTAACCCTAAGCCAAATAGAGCAACAATAACAACAACAACAACAAAACAATAACAACATACTAAAAATAATCCCACAAGTGAGGTCCAAAGAGGGTGATGTGTATTCAGTCTTATCCCCCTATCTTTGTGAAGGTAAAGAAGTTACTTCCAATAGACCATTGGCTTAGGTAAAACATAAGAAAAATTATGAAAAACAAATACAGTGATAGAGAAGTCATGCCCAAAAAAATGAAGAGACTAACAACAACAAAAAATATTACAAAAATCAAAGCAAAGAAACAAGTAATATTAAAATCTATGAATAAGATAGAAGGAGAGTAAAATCGACGAATAAGATATTAGGAGAGAAATAATAACAAGACTGATAAGTACACTAGACAATGCTCTACTACTTACCGACCTACTACCCTAATCCTACTATCAATGGACATGTTCTCATTATATTGTGCATATGTTATGCTCTATCTAATCACCTCTCCTCGGTACTCTGCCAACTTATGCATCCCTTCATGCCCACTATAGCTAACCTCTCACACTTCCTCATTGGAGCATCTGTGCATCTCCTCTTCACGTGCCTAAACCATCTCAGTTCACCTCCCTCATCTTGTCCACTAGGGAGGCCACTCCCACTTTGTCCCGAATAACTTTGTTCCTAATTCTTCTCTCATAGTCTCCCCACATATCCATCTCAACATCTTCATTTCCGCTACTTTCATCTTCTAGACATGCAAGTTCTTGGCCGACCAACACTCTGCCCCATATACTTTTAAATCTTGCTAACAAATGCTTATCACACAAGACATCCAATGCAAGCCTCCATTGATCCACCTCACTCCAAATTGAGCATTTTGTCAAAGTACATACATCTCATATTTTAATACGGTCAACCAAACACTCTACTCTTAAATCATATTCAAGCTTATAATCCATATACATTATCTAACTGCCATATTACATAATCTACCCATGTTTGTTCTTATCATAATATGAGATGATTCACCAAGAAGCATTTGACAAGTATGCAAATACATTCAGCCCCTATCCTCACGTTCAGACACTTGTATTTTCAATTGAAAAGGACACCAGTTGCAAGAAAAAGAAAGAATAGATGCACGAATACAGCTGGTGTCTTTAATCATTCACATACCTCAAGTTGTTCATGAAGCTGTTTCTGCACTTCCATCTGCATTTTCAGTGCTTCTGTTATCCCCTTAGTCCTGTAATCAGATTCCAAAGTAATAGTTAACAATTACTAACACTTTTAACGGAAAAAATGAAGTGCTCACTCCAAGGAAGTGAAATTACCAAGCTGAATGAGATTTGATATCAACTACTCTCACGAAGTCTTCCTATGTTACACTAATTAGTCATTATATTTGTGTCCAACAAGAGGGGCATGCACAAAATTACACTAATTGGTCCTTATGTTTGTGTCTAATGAAAGGGGCACGCACATAATTCCCATATAAACTATCGAAGTTGTAAAAATTATTCTTCATCAGTATTTTGGACTAGTTTCTTCTGACAATTTCTATACATTATAAGTTATTCCTAAGCTTCCTCACTAGTCAAATAGTCGTATAAAAACAAAAAATGGACAGAGGTATAAATGTATGTGCAGCTAAAATGACATGTCTTAACAAAGATATTCAGTTAGTCACTACAAACGACAGAAGAAATTTTTCTGTATAACATTATTCTTCTTGCAGCAAAAATAAGCAGTTATTTATTTGATGAATTAGTAACATGTTTCAATAGCAGCAGAGTAATAATGACTTACGTTTTCAAGTCCAGAGATGGCATCTCTGCAACGACAGTTGGCTTCCTTTCTGAAGTTCCTGTAGTAAGCAGAAGACGGTCAATTCATCATTTCAATTTTTGTTGTTTTAGATACTATGAAAAAGGATCTACTCAGCATCAGCAAATGAAACATAGTCAGTCATTCCAACATTAATAAACATTCAAGCATTTATTGACTCTTTATTTAGGCAGGAAATACAAGCACATTAGATGTAATTACGATGAAATATCATTTAGAACGACATGAGATGATAGTGCCAGGTTTTGAGCTCTTTATTTCCTTCCTATGTAGATAAAAGATTACCCTTTATAACCCCACGTATGTCAAAGGCCCTTTAAGTAGACCTTAAAATCTGATTCGTGAGGGCTTCCGGACTTGTAGAGAGAAA